>JAODPA010000321.1:0-14282 GCA_025585075.1 Nepenthes mirabilis | reverse complement strand
ACATAAATAAAAACTAATTTACAACATACAGTCACTTCAGAGTGAAGGTTAGAGTATACCTATAGGTATTTAGGCAAAAATCTTTATTAGAACTATTTTTTGAGGTGGAGGGTATTCAAAGTTTAAAGGATCAACTTTTTGTTTTGATTAGATAACTTATATATCTCATTATAGAGTATCGTTGACATTTTAAATGTCCCTTCTAAAGTTGAGGATAGTTTATTCTTATGTGTGAGCGTTTGAATTGCCTCAATATTTCTTATTACTAAGTTAGCAATCTCGAAAGTCTACATCTTCACCTTTTTGTTGTAATACTAAGTAACTCTTTGTTTATAAGTTGCTAACTAAATGCGTGTTACTTCTTTAACTTTCTCTAAAAGATCTAAGTTTTGTTTTTAAAGTTGAAAATTTTGATCCATTGCGAAGTTTTCCATTTGATAATTTGATAATTCTATCTCCATTGGGATTACTACCTCTATTTCGAAGTGCAAATTGAAGAGTGTTTGTTGAGTGAGCTCTCTTATATTCATTTTGTAAATCTAAAGTACAAATTGATGTTTGTCCAACTAGGTGCCTCCAACTTTATCCAATTTGACTTTTAATCCATTGAGAATTGTTTGATTTATTACTTTTATTTATCCATTTGTTTGTGGACATGATATTAATGTATAGATCAATATGATACCGAGACAATTACAATATTTGTGAACTTTTTGTCTAATAATTGATTACAATTATCAATCACTATAACCTTCATTGTATCAAATTAGCAAATGATATTTTAGTGTATAAAATAAGTTGCATTTTGCTTTATAATTTTGGCTAATAAAAAAGTTTCAACCCATTTTATAAAATAGTTCACTGTGATGATGATAAAATTTCTTTATCCAATTGCTAGAGAAAATGGGCCCTGCATGTCTAGCAACCATTGTGCAAATAGCCTTGGGGCCTGTAAAACTTAAAGCTCATATGTGATTGTCTGAGTATATTTTCATTGATCTAATGATTCTTATGTTTTTCAACGAACTCTATCATATCCTTCTTCATAAATAAATAGTAAAACCCTATTTCATAATCTTGAAGGCTAAGTTTTTACCTCCCAAATATACTCCATATAAATCAAGACGCACCTTTCTGAGAGTATAGTCACTTCTGTAAAAGTCAAACATCGCATATATGGTATCAAATAACCCCTTCTATATTGTATCTATCTACCAAAGTATACCAACTGGTTGGTTTTTAAATGCATTTCACCTCCACAAAATTGCCTAGAAGCATTCTATTTTTAAGGAATTTAAGATAAGGAATTATCCAAATTATCTCATCGATAATTTAGAGAATTTCATATTATTTCTCGATGTTAGTTATTTGAAACACTTCTCCCATATCCTGGGCATATTGTTTTGGACATCCGTATATTATCATCTTGTAAAGTTAGTTGGCTTTCTAATTATCTTCTCGAGGCATAAGAATAATTTCTACCTTATCAATGAATAACAAGAGATCTCATACCTTGAGGGGGCCTTTTGCCAGATCCAAGTTGAACATTTTGAGATTAGCCAACATCTAATTAACCACTAGCTAGGAGTCATTGTAGATGATCACGTTCCTAATAGAACTTTCTTTAGTTAGCTTCAAGCTAATTAGTAAAGTTTTATATCTTGCCATATTGTTCGTGATTGGAAATCCAAACGTGATTGATTATTTTATTTCAAATCCTTCAGTTGTTATAAGAACTATTTTGGCACCACTACCTGCCTAAGAAGATGCTCCATCAACTTGTAATAATCATGCGGGCAATAAGTTTTCTAGAGTAGCCCCAATGTGTTTGCCCATTTCTCTCGAGATCAGTGTCACTTTTTCAATAAAAAAAACTATGAGGGCTTGACCCTTTATGGAAGGTCACGCTTGAAACTCTAGGTCAAACTTTTGTAACTCGATTGATCACTTAATTAAACATTTGAAGACTTCTAATTTATGAAAGGTCCTTTTTAGTAGATGATCCGTCAAAACTATAATTTTGTGGGCTTAAAAATACAGTCAAAACTTTTTTGCAATGAATACTAAGCCCAAAGTAACATTTTTCGCTTGTATATATCAAGTCTTTATGTTTACTAAGATCTTGCTAATATAGTATACCATTCATTAAATCCTTGCTTCTTCCCTAACCAAAACAGCATTCAAGGATATTTTTAATATGGTCAAATAGAAGTATAATTTTTTGTCCTTCTTAGGATAAGTTAGCAAAGACAAATATGTCATATATTTCTTTACCTCTTGAAAGACTTGTTGGCATTCATCAGTCTATCAAAAACCATTTGTTTTTACTCCTCTTAATACATTAAAGAATGACAAATATTTTTTGGTTGGCTTTGCTAAAAATCAAGATAATGTGCCAAGTTGTCTTGTTAACATCTAGATTTCTTTCATAATCCAAGGTGATTCTATATCTATTATGGCCTTAATTTTTTTCGAATTCACCTCTATCCTGCGTTTTAAGACAATGAATCTCAAGAACCTATTAACACAAAGATATATTTGGTCAGGCTCAACTTCATTCAATATACTCTCGATATCTTAAACGTCTCAACTAAATCATTAATATGATCGTCAACAAATATACTTTTGCAAGTATGTCATCAACGTATACCTCTATATTTTCTATGATCTTTTGTTTAAACATTTTGTTTACCAATATTTGATATATGCTCTAATATTTTTCAAACTGAACAGTATTACTTTATAATAGTAGATTCTCTAATCAGTTATTAATGACGTCATCTTCTCATCTTCAGTATTTATTTGGATCTGATTATATCCAAAGTAAACATTTATAAAGCTTAGTAGTTGGTATTCTGATATTGAGTCTACAAATTGATCGATCATTGGGAGTAAAAAAACTATCATTTGGGCGTGCTTTATTCGTATCTAAGAAGTCAACAAACATAATTCACTTCTCGTTGCTCTTTTAAACGAGGATTACATTGAATAACTAATTTAGATAGTGTACATCTATGATAAATTTATTTTCAGTTAGTTTCTTGAGCTCTTTATGGATTGTTATTAGTTTTTTCATAGAATAGGTTTATCTTTTTTTGTTTGATTGGCTTGTGTCAGGTTGTAAAACTCAATTTATAAACCATCATTTTCATTGAAATGTTTGGCATGTTCACTATAGTCTAGGCGAAGACGTCTGTGTTGCTCTATAAAAATTCAATTAACTTCAATTCTAGATATATGGTTAATAAATGACTGATTTGTACATGCTTATCCCAGTTTATCAGATTCAGGAAAATCAAAGAGGAGAATCTCTAGGCTGAGCATGTTGAAGAAAAACTTCTTCCCAAAGATTAAATTTCTCAACTGGTTATGGTTGAGTCGCATCATTGATTTGCGTCAAGTAGTAACTCCATTCGGTGACCTAGTCTCCCATGAATTACCCAATACCATACCTGGTTGGAAATTTTATATCAAGGTGTTGGATCGGAGTCACCACCCCAATCATTACTAAGCAAAATCAGCCCAATATAGTATTGTAAATGGAGGAAATGTGAACAACCAAAAAAAGTTAGCTTATGGGAAACCATTTTCAGATATGTTCCTAGCATGACTTCTAGATATGCTATTCCCTTTACTTGGATTGGTTCATTATTGAGTCTGTATAATACTCCATTCAATAGTTTCATTTGACTGTCTTTTAACCCTAATTTAATGACATATCAAAATAAAAAAATATTAATTGAGCATCTATTATCAATAAAGATTTATTTCATTTGATAGTTATAGACTCTGTCTAAATTAAGTATAGATATAATGAGATGTTTAGAATAGGGATAGATTATATGTGCCATATTGTCATTGTCAAAACTAATGACATCATTTTTTTCTTTTAATTCCTGTTTCTTGTTGGAGGAATACGTATTTGAATGATTTGGAGCCTTTTTGCTCATCAGTCTAATTGACACAATATTAATAACTCCTACTACCATGTGGTTTTGTGGTCACCCAGTTAGTTCCTTGTTATCTTTGTTATTACCTGGGGGGACTTAAGCTTTTGTAGATAGATATCTCTTTTGAATCAAATTCTCAATCTTGTTCTATAATGTCTAGCAATCTTTAATGTTATGCCCTAGTGATCAAGGGTAAGAGTAATACTTAAACTGATTATATCATTTCGGGTTCTTGACTAGTTTGGATCACTTAGATTTTTTATTCTGAATCTATATCAAAATATTTATTTGGGTGTCATTTGGTAGTATATTGTTGAGCAACTTATACTCTTTGTGAACTCCTAGCTCAATTCTTTGTTACTCTCTACAGTCCTAAGAGGAGAAGTTATCATCATTTCTCTTCTTCTATCATTCAATTCAGGTTGATGCTCATAATATGAGTGTTCTGTCCACTATGCTTCATTGGCCTCCTCTACTTCAATATAGGCCCGAATGATAACTTCTGCCTCCAATAATATTTTAAGATCCAATTGAATTAAATATTTAAAAAAAATCACCCAATTATTTCGTAAACATGAAGATATTCAGCTTCACCTTGTCGTAAGCTTCGATCTAGCATCAAAATTAAATCTAAACAAAAAATATTTTAGACTCTCGTTAAGATCCTATCGGATTCTAATGAGGTGCCAGGATTGTTTTTTTTTTCTGATTGGAGGTGAATTGGGATAAAAGTTAGTCTACTAGTTACTGAAAGGATTGAATTGACTTTGATCCAAGCCTATAGAACTAAACTTTTGCGTCTCCTTTTAAATAAAGGAAAATTGAGGTATAGTGTTGCTTAATTTATATTTTGAAAGATGAGCAATATTCGAAAGTAGTTCAGATGATCAATTAGAACAGTGGTTCTATTATAAAGGTTCAGTATTTGTATTTCTCTGAGGTTAAAAGTGTATGACATCATACTTTCGATTGCCCAACTGTATTTTACTAGAAAACTTGCCGTTTAATTTTTTTATTTTTTTCGTCTAATTTGTTGTAAAGGCAATTCTTTTGACATTGATGAATATTCTTAACTCCAAATCATTTACAGATACGCTCGATATTTGCTTAATTAGAATGGTTTTGGGCATGCTACTACAAGACCCTTCCTTTTGGTTTGATGGACAATCGAAATCTTGTATATACCAAGGATTCTATCACTCAATATTCTCTTCCCTAGCTTTCAAATTCAAGCGTCTTTTGAGCCTGAATTTGCCTTGAGAGCTTCTAGAATCTTTTATTGTAGGTGAGCTCCCTTTGAGATGATTTTCTTTCCTCTTAGTCTCCTTCTTGAAGTTGATGCCTATGAGTTGAAGACTGTCGTCTTATAAATTTGGCCATCAACTTTCTTTCATAAGGATTTTAGCATCTTTGACATGTCACTTATCTAGGTATCTAGGACTTCAGCATCCTCGTGGCTACCCTCTTTTGGGATAAAGCCATGAGATGAGATATCCTTGGATAAT
Source organism: Nepenthes mirabilis (assembly GCA_025585075.1). Taxonomy (NCBI): domain Eukaryota; kingdom Viridiplantae; phylum Streptophyta; class Magnoliopsida; order Caryophyllales; family Nepenthaceae; genus Nepenthes; species Nepenthes mirabilis. The sequence continues at coordinate 8,827 of JAODPA010000321.1, read as the reverse complement.
TGGCTCGATTGTTCTTGTGTTATCGTGTTCACCTTTTTTACTTTGTTAAAGAAAAAAGGAAGTTTCTTGATTGGTGTGATCTTGACTAGATAGGTATAAATGGCTTAATCACATTTTCGTAAACGGTGCCGATAATATGTATATCTCATTTGGATAGTTACTCAAATAGAGTTGAATTAAAATTTTAAACCTTTAAATTTAGAACTTATACATCATAACACTTAATAAGAAGTTAAAAGATATGTGACTCATTCCCTGAGATATCACTCGACGCTCAATGAAGAAATCTTTCTTTGAAATAAAAAGATATTAAGAGGATGAGAATGAAAAAGAAAGATTTAATAATTGGAGGATTTTACATCAAAATTTTGGATATTTATAAGTGTTTTAAGGATTAGTGGTCTATACTTACTTTTTGGATCCCTCTTTTTCTTCTTTTGTTCAAAAAATAATTGTATTTATAACATTATTATCAATCAGCATTCCCTTTCTAAATGGGTATGATTGTACATCAATTAAAGAGTTATATTTGTTAAAAATTGATTGGTCCAACTATTATATATAATGAGTTAATATCTATCCATTAGGCATATTGACTATTTACCTAATTCAACCGTTTATCTATCGGTTCATATAATTGTCTGTCAAGATTAACTGTTTAAATTTATTAACTAACTTATCTTTTGATACCTCAATCTTTTATATTACAAGCAATCCAATTATTCAATAGTTTGGCCATCCAACTAGATTCCTTCCTAATGCAAGTCCAATAACTCAGTTGATCTATATATCTTCATGAGAGATTTTTTTTTTTTTTTTTGCGAGTCCCACAAAATCAATATGTCAAGTTAGTCTTACTTTATACTGTATCCAACAAGACATTATAAATTAGTATGATATCTAAGATAGCTATTAAATATAAAATTAAGTGTTAAACTACTCAGAAATGTGGCTAAAGCCGTCCGTTTTGTTCCACTATTATTGCCCTTCATCTCCTCCATTTCACTATATCAGTTTGTTTCTTCAAATTAAGCTAGGCTAATGAAGACTAATTAACTAATTGATAGTCCAAAAAGCTTACCCAGACTAATTAGAACATTAAATATAAGTTAGCTTTTAGCTTGGATACATATACTAAGTTTACAATAAAAAAATAATTTTGGGCCAATTTATATCCCTTCTTTTTTGATTTTAAAAAAAAATTGATTTCAGAACTAAATGCTTAACTAGCTCAATTAAGCTCTGTTTATTTACGAAAAGTTCTGACCAGTATAAAATAGTTGTCACTGAAAAGATACATCATAAATTTTCTTTTTATATTTTACGCCAACAATATTAATAAAAATTGACGGTCTCCCCACCACCACAAGGTGAAAACTGACATGCCCGCGACAATTGTTGGGTAACAGCCGACGAATCCCTATAGGAAGGATTCTCGCGCCCAAAACTCCACTTTCTGGAACCAATAAATTTCCTCTCCTTCCACAAGAGAAGGGATTAGATACCAAGTCAGTGATTTGAGCCTAGCACCGAGACATATGCTCCCTGAAACTCCAACTCTCAAACTCATGGCCAACTCACGTCTTCCACAGCCTTTCATAGGCAACCAAAGTAAGCCACCCATCGCAGTGCATATAGGGAGCCATGCCTCCCATCAACTGCTCACCATGATTAGCTCTCACACTCATACACTTCCACTGCATACTCCTCACATTTCTGCGTACCTCTAAGCATGCGTCCTCCCTTTTCGTTTATTGTGGAAGGATACTGACCTGAGTATCAGAGTGTTTTTGGTGGGAACAATTCTGCCAACCTCTGATCTCTTATTTGTTAATTGTATTATACAGCTTCTAGGTTCACAGCGATGGAGACTGGACCCGCTCATGATCCCCTCCAGACACCGAGAAATTCGAAGGTTCCCTAATCTATACGATAAATGGGGACCCGAGACGTAACATTGATACCGTCTGTGGGAAAGCGATAAAAAGTCTCACATCTCCCTCCAACGTTCAACCCCTCACACTAAAATGGTCAACATAAGAGTGCAAGCCAGTGCGCCAGCGAGGGATGCAGCAGTTCATGGTGACGATACCTCCGTGGGTAGCTGTGCCAACGAGCAGCCACAGCCTAACACTCGTCAGCTAACCACCGAGATGGCTGATATGTGGCCAATGATTCAAGCCCTCTACAATTGAACGAAAATGCAGTGGATGGGGGCTGCTCCTTAGGCATCCCAAGCGTCATTTTCCCGACGAGGAGGACGTCGCACTAGAACCACCGAGGGCAGACCGGATCGGCCTAGCGATGCCGAGACCCAGGTGTCTTTAGGCAGTAGGGCCCAAACCGTGGCTAGAAGTTGCTCCAGTCGAGATGACCGGGAGGAGAGCCTAGAGCAGCGCAACCCCTAAAACTCTTGCAATGAGAGAAGGCAGATAGCGCAGGCTCGTGCAGCGCGTGACCTCCCAGAGCGGGAAGCCACCGCAGCCAGCATGTCTAGCAGGATCTGCAGGGTCACACAGAGCTCCGCGACGTCATCAGCGCACGGAGGAGCGGGTCCGACCCGCGGGTGGAAGTGAAAGTAAAGGTGATGTGGGATCCCCTATTCAAGGAAAAGTCCGGCCAGTCCTCCGCTAACCTGTGAAGGTCTCCCTTCTCAACGGACATCTAGACCCAGCCTCTCCCCCTCAAGCTTAAGGTGCTAACTTTGGAAGGGTATAACGGAAGTAAGGATCCAATGAACCTCCTCAATAGCTTCTGCACCCACCTATCCCTCCAGGGAGCAAGCGAGGCTGTGATGTGCCAGTGTTTTCTTATCACTCTCAAAGGGGACGCACTGCTTTAGTTCTATGGCCTCAAGCCAAACTCAATCCACTCTTTCGACGAGCTCGCCAACTACTTCTTGAGCCAGTTCACTTTCAGCTACAGGGAGGAGAAGCAGCCTTGACGTCTGGTTCGCCTCCGCCTAAGGACAGACGAAAGCCTGAACTGATTCCTCAATCACTTCATCGATGAAGCGTGACACCCTAGAATTCGTAAAGAAATATGAAAGCAGTCAAGTTCATGCATTAATGGCGCACCTACCCCACACGGAGCTGCATAGTCTTCAGTTCCCATGGCCGTCCGTACAATAGGGGCTAAATATCCTCAGACCTATGCCTTTGGCCTCCGGACAGAGAAAATTTCTCATTGTCTGTATCGACTATTTCATCAAATGGGTGGAAGCCGTCCCTGGCATGGATCACTAAGTAGAACACCCCGAAATTCGTCCACCAGAATATCATTTGTCATTTCAAGATTTCGAGGTCATAATGACCGACAACAGAACCCAATTCACAAGTAAGCAATTCACTAGGTATTGCGCATCAGATTGATCCACACGTCTGTGGTATACCCTCAAGCAAACGGGCAAGTTGAAGTCACAAATCGCACACTGCTGCCTGGATTGAAGACCAAATTACAGGACGTAGGGAGCTCATGGATTGACGGGTTACCTTCCGTACTCTGGTTGTATTGCATGACTCGCAGGAACCAACGCGAGAGATGCCCTTTAACCTTTGCTACGGGGACGAGGCGGTTGTCCCTGTTGAAGTGGAACTTCCATGCCTGCGGGTCGAATACTTCGACCCAGCTACCAACTCCCAAAGGCTTAGGGAATACATAGACCTGCTCTCGGAGGTGCGACATGCAGCCCGCTTGAGAACTGCAGCCTACTAGCAGCATATCACACGATACTACAACAGGCGGGTCAAACCGCGCCCGCTTGAGGTTGAAGATCTGGTCCTCCGGAGTGTAGAGGTAGCGGGAAAGGCTCTAGCAAAAACAAGCTCTTCCTTGGCTTGGAGGGATTGTTCTTAGTCTAGGCAATCCTCTGGAACGTAGCGTACAAGCTACGCACCCAGGACGGTAAATTGGTTGAACGGATTTAGAACTCCTCTAACCTCAAAAAATACTATCAGTAGATTTTCATCGGACCAAGGTAAGACACACGCACACCATGAGGAATGCTTGTACATATATTGTGTTTGCAATTAATAAAATTAGTCATATTTGTTATCTTGTGCGTTCATTTATATGAGTGTTTGCATGCATGACATTCTCAAAAGCAAAGCGACCTAAACTGCCATAAATCGCAAGGATTCTCATCCGTCCGTAAAGCGAGGCCTTGGCTCTACGCCAAGCAACTCAAAAGTGGCCACCTCAGAATATTGACACTGCGTCGAGAGGCCCTCAGTGGCCTTCAACTCTTGGCTCCACGCCAAATGGCCCAAAATCGGCCATCTTAGAATTTCGACTCCACATCAAGAGGCCCTCAGTGGCCCTTCAACTCTTTGCTCCACGCCAAACGGCCCGAAAGCAGCCATCTCAAAATTTTGACTTTATGTCGAGAGGCCCTCAACGGCCCTTCAACCCTTGGCTCTGTGCCAGACGGCCCAAAAGCAGCCACCTCAGGATTTCGACTCCGCGTAGAAAGGCCCTCAATAGCCCTTCAATCCTTGGTTCCTCACCAGGCGACCCAGGCGGTCAAGACATTAGGCATGGGGGCTTTTGAAGTCCCCAACGTACGGCCACTAAAACCATAGGGGGCAAAAATTACAAGCGTACGGCGATCTTCTTTTTAAGAAGAGAGCACCCTCTATCTACAATGGTCGCGGACTAGGACCATACACATGAGAGCGATGACGCCTTGAGAGCGAGGGATGAGTACCTAAAACAAGCATCATGTGTGGAAAGGTCTAGACCCGGAGTCCGACTGCTGTGGCCTGAAAACCTATCTGGCCCTTAGTGTGACTCCATGGGCTAGCGATAACGTCCACTCTACTGGACCGAGCTTCCTACCAAACGCGCAAGATACGATGACATCCTCCGATGAAGGACAAGTACAGTGCAAGGAGGCACCGGATTGGGATAAAGCGTAGAGGCGAGCAAAGATGCATAGCGAAACCAAGTAACGGACAGCGTTAGGATAAAGCCTCGCCACCGTAACACCTAATGCCTCGACAAGCGCGTACAGGTTGTATGACATGGGGTAGCGAAGCCCCCTTTTCAAATCGTACTTGTAGACCGTAACGAAGCCCTTTAGAGGGGCATTGGCCCTACCGTCCAAGCCAAGAGCATGGTACGCTATCTCCTTGGGGATCTCAAAATCCACCATCAAAGCGGCGATGGTGCTGGCTATCAGGATAGACCCAGTGTTTCCTACCCCTTGTCGACCTGTTCGAGAAACACGGGAGGAGGAAGGAGAATTCCTCTTCGCCATTCTTTCTCTCTCAAGGAAGTGTTATGGACTCACAGTGCAAGGAAGCATGAAGGGCAGAATCTGTGTAGAGCACTGCTTAAATAGGCAATGGGATGCCAAAGCGCGGGAAACTCAATCGGCGTCTTACTTGAAGGCCAGACAACGTGCCTGTTAATCAGAAGCGCCTAAAATCCTGAGTGGCATCCAATTATGGCTCGTGCCAAATCTCAATCGCTGTAGTCGCCAGCCAAATCCCGGTTGTCGTGCAGCATTAAATGCTGATTCAGACCGTCAGGACCGGCGATAGCAAGGTTTCCAAGACACGCTTCCAGAAGAACAAGTTAATAATGCTAACATGATGGACAACAATGAACAAACCCCACAGTTCTGTAAAAAGTTTTATTATGCGACATGCTAATAAATTCTTTTTACACAGGAGGCGGTCAACAGTTGTAGGTTACAACTAATTGCCCTCACTAGGTGCGGAAGGGTCTGGAGCGGTGAATTCTGTCAAGTGCGAACAAGTCTAGATGCCTGAGTTTTGAGAGTCCAGAAGACCGACGTGGAAGTTTGGCTCCTCCAGCTTGGCTAGCCTCCGGCTGAGACGGATACCGTCCTGGAACCTCCTTTCCAATGCAGGGCCCACCTCCTCCAGTCTGAATCTTAACCTCAACTCGGCCTCCAACCGTGTGCACTCTTCTTTAGAGTGCACCCAAAATCGCTCGAACTCCTCCTGAAGAGCAAAAATGTGATCCCGAGCCCGCATATTGGCACCGGCAAGTCTGGTCGCTCTTGATTACGACTCAGTCCATGCCCTTTCAAAGTGTGTGGCATGAGCCCTCATCTGCTCAGTCTCTCTGACCACAACCTACACCCTGGCTTCAAAGTCTTCAACAGTGCAGACTACCTGTTGGAATGTGGGATCCGCCCTCCTAGGCCTACTACACCTCGAGGAAGTGGACGCCCGATCCATCTCAAAACTTGACGGCTCCCTCAAAAATCTCATCGGCCCTACGAAGGAGGCCTCTGAACCGCAACCTCCCATCGCGGCAGCACCAGGTGCAACGACATTGCAGCCCTGCGAGGTGTGTGTATCCCTCGTGGACCCACCGGGTGATGACTCAGACTCTGACGAGGAAGGCGGTCTTTCCATTAGGATCGAAAAAGAGTAAAAATAGTGCACGCTTCACACTCTCAAAATTGCTAAAGGACACGAGGTCTTGAATGGAATTCAAGCATTTAAATAGCCAGGAATCCCCCAGCGGAACGACGTCACCCCAAGGAAGAAGCGCTTCGGGGAGGAACCAACCAACTCCCCCACGAGGCAGATCCCTAAAGTATCGTGCTTTTCCAAGGTGAGTCATCATGACACGTTGCCCTGTGATCTCCCCCGTAATTAATGTGCCAAACAATCCAACGGATGTGAAGTTTGCCAGCGACGTTTGAACTCCCAAGGCAGCAGATGTCAGCGATCTTCTCTCGTCGTGTCCTCCCGACAACGGTCTGAATCAAGACTTGAGGGTCGATGACGGCGACACAGACCACAGGTAATTAGGAATGCACAAGTGCACGGATTGGCGCCCGACACAGTGAAAGGAGTAAATTGCCATTGAAGTGTGATCCGAGAAGTAGCAAACAAAAGAAGTACGCAACGCCAGAAGAGGACAAAGCTTAGAACACCTCAAGGAGGGCACTGAGGTGACCAGCTGGACCCGAAGTGAACATGCCAGGTCTCAACTGCAGGTCGGCTCAGGTATGGGGGGCTAGTGTTGGGTCCAATACCTGCGAGGCCCAAAGGAAACAAAAGGCCCAGTCCAGGAAGCAACAGTATAGGTGGCCGACTCAGCCTAATATTCAAAAATAGCCTACGTGACTACCTAGCGCCCGCAGCCAATCAGCGTTCCCTGCAACTCATTAATACGGTTACAGGCGACAGACTTAGAGTAGCAATGCGAGCCAATGAAAAAGAGGTCAACACTGCCGGCCGTGACTCGCGCCTCTACTTGCAGTTTTCTAGCCAATATTGGGGCAAGAGGCAGACCAAATATGGCCTATGACACGCAATGGTCTCCCCGTCACCACATGGGGACAACTGACACGTCGGGGACCACCGCTGAGTAATGGCCGACGAATCCCTGCAAGAAGAATTCTCGCACCCAAAGCTCTACTCCCTGGAGGTTATAAATTCCCTCTCCTTCCACAGGAAAAGGGGTTGGATACCAAATCAGTGATTTGAGTTTGGCATCGAGACATACGCTCCTTGAAACTCCAGCTCTCAAACTCACAGCCAACTCACGTCCTCCACAGCCTTTCACAGGCAATCAAAGTTAGCGACCCGTCGCGGTGCATATAGGGAGTCAAGTCTCCCATTAACCGCTCACCAAGATTAACTCTCACACTCATACACTCTCACCGCATATTCCTCATATTTTCACGCACCTCTAAGCATGCATCCCCCCTTTCCGTTCATTGTGGAAGGATACTGATTTGAGCGTCGGAGTATTTTCGGTGGGAGCAATTCTGTCGACCTCTGACCTCTTATTTATTAGTTGTGTTGTGTAGGTTCCAGGTTCACAGCGACGGAGACCGAACCTGCTTGTGATCACCTCCAAACGTCGAGAAACCCGAAAGCTCTCTAATCCATACGACATTCGAAAATCCAAGACGGAATAAAATTGAGCAATAAAAGTAAATAATCAATGCTTTCTAATAATGTTATACGATTTACAAAATATTTGTGACCATTAATTATGTTGGATATGATAGAGGTGATATATTTTTTATATCTAAGTATAAATTTGTTGTTCATTAAAAGTTATTTTATTAATTTATTATCCTACACCCGTCAAATCTAAAAAAAGCATATAAATATATTTTTGATGTACATCAAATATACGCATAAAATTAATTAGAACACGCATCAGTGGCTTGGAAAGTCCCAAACGCCATCATCCTGAGTTACCGTCGATGTCGTAGCAATGAATTATTCAGACCCACCACACCAACTAAGCTAACATAAATGAGAAAAAAAAAAAAAGGAATATTCATTCAAACAAAAAGTAATCTTATCAATAACACTGTAGAGAGAGAGAATGAAAGGATGAGTTAATATTGTTGAACAAAAATTTCTAACCCTACCTTTGAATTCGAATCTCTATTTTTTATCAGATTAATCAATTCGAGATTAATTCCTACCCACTTTTTTAGCTTTTTTCAGAGGCAGGTTTCTCTATTTGATTGGAGTTTCTTTCAAGCCACGGTTGTCGTAAAACACCCAGCTTTGGTGCTTCAGTTTCAAAGAAAAGTCTGCCGGTTTATTTATTCATTCATTAGGAAATAAAAAATGCATTTATGGGGGTTTTTTGGGACTTTGAATGGTGCCGATTCAATCGAAAATTAAATCATATTAAATAACAATTAATTTTGCATTGCTCGTTTTATAAAGGTTAAATCGTACCAAGATGAAATGGCAGTTCTTACGTTTCAAAATGGATATTTTTGTTTTATATGTGGAAGTGAATTTAAATCATATTTGAATCTTTTTTTTGCTTTTTTTTTTTTTTTTTTGTTCCGAGGGAGTATCTCACCACA
>JAODPA010000310.1:0-14283 GCA_025585075.1 Nepenthes mirabilis | reverse complement strand
TCCGCCGCATCTGGGAAGGCAGAGCAGAATTTACTAAAGTTTTCAACAGTTAAATCCTGCCAGCACTTGTCCAGGAAGTCCTTAACAAGATTCGTATGCTCAGCAGGGGTGACTTGGAATAGTTGACAAGAACCATCTGAGTCCATGAGCTGCTGAAAAGCCAAGTACAGCGGATCCTTCTCATCTGGAACCACATCATCTGAAACAGATAAAGGAGTCTGATTTACAATGGGATGATTTGGAACCACATCCACAAACCCTCCAGATGACACAATGGGATGATTTTCATCCAAGTGATCAAAAAGGCAAGGAGAGGCCCGGCCAGCAGAATTAGACTTCAATCCATATTTCCGAGCAATCCGTGAGATAGAATCCGGAGTAATTTCAGGATCAATTACGACTGACAAATTCGGAACCGAAACCACCTCACCGCTTTCATTAGCGACCCCATCAACAGGCATAGGCACAGCAGACTGCTGTATGGAATCTGAAGCTATTTGCTCTTCAAGATCCGCGCCACATTCCCCCAAACCAGGGACGGTCAAAATGTGCCCCTCAACAGAGCAATCAGACCTCATCAGAGATGAAGAGCTACTAGGAGCATCAGACGGCTCAGCAGTGAGCAAGCCGTCCTCCAATCCAAAGACGCCGATTGGCTACCGAGTTCACAGCATTCCTGCTTCAACAAGTCTGAAACCGCTATAGACTTCTCAGCCAGAGCTGGCAGAGTCTTCTTGGATGAGAATTCCTCCACTCCCCCAGAAAACTCAGATTCAAGGGTTGATTGCTCAGCGATGTCCGATTCCATTTCATCCATATCTTTAGATGCATAATCCACTTCCTTCAGGGCAGCAAAAACATCTTCAGAGCCAGAATTTGGCATTGAGGGAGGGCTAACAACTATGGAGATGCTAGGAGCATCAGAAGAAACCACCTCGTGAGGACCATCACCCAATCCAGAGATATCAGGTCTGCTGCCAGAATCACTAGTTTCTCGATCTGACAGCGCCAAAACCTCCATACCCTCAGAAAAGGTAGATTCATGGACTGGCTGCTTAGCACATTCCAACTCCACAAATTCCGATTCCAAAGAGGCAAATGCCACCTTCTTCAATTTTGCAGAATATGAACAGGAATCGAGCCTCATTGATGATACAACCTCTGATTGGTTAGAGGCCATCAGCCTCGAGGGGGAAGACCCAACAACAGCCGCCTTACCTTTCGGCATAGATTTCGGACCCTCAGCCTCCAGAACAGAGCAGTTTTGATTGGAGGAAGAGTCCTTCGAGCCACCATTAGGCACCCAGTGGTACATTACTTCCACCTCAACTGACGATAGGGACATTCCAGATCCCATAGAAACTCTAATCCTATCAGGAAGAGTGATATCCCGATCAACTTCCACACATATCCGTGCAGCATGCATAAAATCCAGGCGAGCAGTTCGTGGATCAAGACATAGTGGGCGTCCCACTCGGCTGGCAATCCAACTTAATCCCATTGGAGTCCAAAACTCAAGAGGAACGTTAAGAAGACTAATCCATACAGGAACAATCTTCTGGGTATCCTTGTTCAGTACCATGCCAGGAGACCACCGCTTGAGGAATAAAGATTTCCTCCGAAAGGTAGGACCGTGAGCCAAACAAGCAGATAAATGAGCCTCAGAGTCGAAACTGAAGAAAAAGAAACCTTTTCCATTTGTGGCCACATGATTAATTCCAAAGCGCGCCCAGATGCTACTGGCAATGGAGCGCACAGCCAAATAATGAAGAGGCTTTTCAGAGAAATGCCCAATCAATGTGTAGCCCCAGTACTCCTGACACTGCTGGGTAACCTCCTCCGGAGGAGAACAGAGGGGATCGACGCCATCGATGGGAGGGGAAGGGAAGTATTTTAGAGATACAAAGGGATTAACCCTACGGCTCTGTACAGAAAGAGCCCTAGAAATGGGAATGGGAAGGTTTGAGGACGAACCTGATTTCTTTGTGAGTACTTCCGCCCAAGTAGGAGGAGCAGAACCGCCTTACGTACGGTCGGTCCGGAGGCCACCTGATTTCTGGGAAGACAGGAAAGAAGCATCGGGAGCCAGGGAGAGGGAGGCAGCCGACCGCCTCAACTTTGGGAAATCGATCGCATCAATCGACCGTGACTTTTGGAGAACGGAGGTCAAAGGAGAAGGAGGTTCAAGAGAGATGAGGCCAGAGGGCAGACCAGAGGAGACCCCCGGTAGCCCGGCCATGGCCGGCACCGTCACCGCCGAAGACGGAGGAGGCGCCTGGAACGAATTCGAATTTGAAATCGAAGAGAGAGGAGAAAGATTCTCTCTCTTCTGTTGTTGAGATGAGCAACTTGACTTGATGAAGGCTTATGACTCCATTCATTGGGATTTTATCTTGGTGGTTCTTGAGCTGATGAATTTCCCACCTCTTATGATCAAATGGATTAGTCAATGCATTACAACAACATCATTTTCTACAAGCCTCAATGGCTAGTCGGTGGAATTTTTTCGCGGTGCCAAAGGACTAAGACAGGGGGACCCTCTCTCACCCTATCTTTTCGTCTTAGGGATGAAAGTCCTTAATGGCATTCTTGAAAGAATGACTCAGACTAATCCGGATTTTCAGTTCCACTGGAAATGTGCGGATACAAGAACTGTGATGCTTGGGTTTGCGGATGACCTTCTCCTTTTTTCTAAAGCTGATTGTAATTCCATCCAGGCATTACATGAGAGTCTAAAAATTTTTAGTTCCCTATTTGGGCTTACTCCTAACCCGGATAAGAGTGCGGTCTTTTGTTCTTCTACAAGCGATATCACTAGGAGGGGTATCCTTAACATTCTCGGATTCAGATTGGACAATCTCCCTATCAAATATCTCAGAGTCCCCCTCATAACCACAAAACTATCAGCCTCTGATTGCAAACCACTCCTCGATAGAGTTGATCAATGAATTTTTTCCTGGAAGAATCGATGGCTCTCCTTTGCGGGTAGGCTTCAATTGATTTCCTCCATACTTTTCACAATCCACCACTACTGGGCCTCCTTGTTCATCCTTCCAAAAGCCATCTTGAAATGCATTGAAAAATCCATTCGCACATTTTTGTGGCACGGATCCTCTGGTGGTCACTCTTCCGCAAAGGTTGCCTGGTCTGATGTGTACTCCCCTAAAGAGGAAGGCGGGTTAGGAATAAAAAACTTGAACGCTTCTAATAAAGCCTTGCTGGCCCGTCACTTCTGGAGGATTATCACTAAGGACCCGAACTCCATTTGGGTCGCATGGTGTCACATTCATCGTATCAAAGACCGTTGCATATGGACCATCAAAGTTCCAGATTCTGCCCCGTGGAGCTGGAAAAAACTAATGAAGCTCCGTGTTACCCTTCGCACTAAGATTCAGCATCATATTGGTAACGGAGGCGACACCTTCCTTTGGCTTGATTCTTGGCATCCTCTCGGTCCGCTTCATGAAATATTTAACGAGAGAATCAGGTGTATCACTGGATTGCCTTTAGATGCTAAGGTTAAGGAAATCATCAGAAACGGAGACTGAAAATGGCCAAACCCTTTTGATATGGAGGTTGTTAGGATTTTGAATAACATTCCTTCATATCTCCCTGATCTAGCTGGCAATAATGTGGTAGTTTGGACTGCCGACCGTAGTGGGGTCTTCTCTTCAAAATCTTCCTATGAGTTTTTCCGAGAACCGAAAGGCGTGGTGGAGTGGTTTAGCCTTGTTTGGGGCCCCACGTCAATCCCGACTCACACATTTATTCTCTGGCTAGCTATCCGTCAAAGGCTTAGCACTCTCGATAGGATTGGCAATTACCTTCACAATCCTCCGTCATGTATACTCTGTTCCACCGGAAGGAGTGTCATGATCATCTTTTCTTTGATTGCCCTTTATCTTCGACTGTATGGCGTCAAATGTGCTATAAGGTGGGGGGTAGCTGGCCTCACCCTAATTGGAATTCAAACATCTTGTGGGCAGCAAAACGATAGAAGGGCAAAAGCCTCAAAGTATACTCATTCCGTCTCACCCTTACTGCTTCCATCTATTTTATCTGAAAAGAGAGAAATCATCGTATGTTTAAGGATTCGAGGGCTCTTAACGAAACCCAAATGGTTACCTAGATTTCTGCGACAGTCCGGGGGAAGATAGAGGCATCCCATAGTGCCGTTACAGTGCAGGACAGGCAGATTTTGGAAAGGTGGAACATTCCTAGTTCAAACTTGCATTCGGATGATTGGATTTCTAGTTGACAGTTGGATGGTTTGCTGGTGTGCTTTTTTTGGTAGCTCGAGTGACTGATGCTGTGCTGAGGCCGGAGTGCCTTTCTTTTCTGGTGACTTTGCGTTAAAAAAAAATTGGAGTGCTTTTTGCTGGACGGAGTGTTTTATTGGACGGAGTGTTTTCTGTTATCCTTGGACGGAGTGGCTTTGTTCTTTTATCCGGAGCCTTATATCCGGAGTGCCCTTTTGTCCTTTTAAAGGACGGAGTGGCCTTATTTCCTTTTCTGGAGACTTTTATCCAAAAAAAAAAAAAACAAGTCCCTGAAGGCTGGAGTGCTTTATGTTTTTAAAGACGGAGTGACCTTTCGTCTTGTCGATTCCGGAGCTCTAAAAGGACGGAGCACTTTGATCCTTTTATCCGGAGTGTTTTTTCCGGAATACTTTTATCGTTTTACCCGATATGCTAATTTTTGGTCATCTTAAAAGGCCGAAGTGGCTTTTTTCATAAAAAAAGAAAAAAAGAAAAAAAAAGAGTGTGTTTAATGCTCGCTTCTAGGCCGGTGTGATCTATCGTTCGATGTACAGGTGCCCTAATAGCCGGTGTACATTTATCCTTATATCCGGAGTGCCTTTGCATTTAATGTTTCGGAGCCCTAAATGGCTGGAATGCTTTTATCCGGAGCTTTAAAGGCAGGAGTACTTTATCTGGAGCTCTAAAGGTCGGAGCGCTTCATTTTATCTGGAGTGCCTTTTCGCTGGATCTTTTCGGAGCTCAAAAAGGCCAGAGTACTTTTTTAATCCTTTATCCGGTGTAATTCTTTGTCCTTTTAAAGGCCGGAGTGTTTTTTTCAAAAAAAAAAAAAGTGACATCTTGAAGGCCGGAGTGCTTTTCTTTAGCTAAAAGGCCGGAATGACCTTTTAGCGAGAATTTCCTGGAGTTCCTTTGATTCTCTAAAAGGTCGGACGGAGTGCCTGTGTTCCTTGGTGGCCGGAGTGCTTTATGTTCTTCTCATACTGAGTGACTTTATTCGTTTTTTCGGAGTGTCTCTTTGCTCTCTATTGGATGGAGTATTTTCTCACTTTGGACAGAGTGACATTGTTGCATTTTTCAGAGTTTCTTTGTTCATTTAAAGGGCGGAGTGGCCTTGCTTATCTCTAAGGATGGAGCGGCCTTGAGTGTGGTGTGGACTGAGCTGATTTGAGATTGTATCGCTTGTCTTGTTCCTCTTTTGCCGTTTTCGGGGTGTGAGTCAAATGCTGAGCTGGTTTTGCAACTACCGTTCTTGAATTTGTAATCTTGTTATTAATGACTTTCATCATGGTTTAAGGGACACCCTATTTCTATGTTTCATTTCCAAGTCGGCAAAACACTTGGTAATGAACATATGATTGTACATTTTATAAATTTTAATACAATTAATTACTTCTCAAAAAAAAAAAGGTTCATAGTTTTGACCAACAAAATGCTACATTTAAGGTCTGTAGATTTGACCAACAAAACAACTACATTCAAGGCCTGCGGCTTTTGGCCGTCATAATCCATTTCCATAAATCATGATCTTCCAGAAATCCAAAGTTCTTTACTGATGCCAATACTGGGTTTCTTCAAATATATAGTTCACCAAACTCATGCAAATCAGTAAATATCCAGACTTCCTTAAACATGCTTTCGTTCATAAACAACATCAATATACGAATGCACATAATTCTATTTCAAACCGGTCATAATAAAGAAGGCATTCTAATATCATTCGAGCCAAAATCATGGAACGAAATCTCATATGCAAAATGTAACGCATATTCTGATCATAGGAAGGCAATCATTATGTCATGCTGGGTGAAGGGTATCAAAACAATAATACTTATCAGATTCAAAAACATGAATTTTAATAAAACATTAGGTACACTTACCTTAGTCTTTTTTGCAGATTTTCTTACTTAATCTGACCTTAAAATTTCTTCCTCCTTTAATTCTTCATCTCTGCCTCCTCTGCTTCTAAAACTTACTCCCAAACCCCCCCGCATCCATTATTTATAGGCAATTAGGGTTGGTAAGAGTAGGTGGGGCAGGTCACCTATTATCGATATTTTATTCATATACATTATTCTAGGAGGTTCCAGACTATTCCAGATTATTTGAGCAGGTGAAAATAGTTTACCTACCATGACTGGACCATTCTTGCCTTGGCTAATAGGCTATTCCTTATTTATCAATCTACTCCGGTTATTCTCTCTAGAAAATACTTCATTCCACTCCGAAAAACTACTCAAACCTCTCCGAAATTCCTCTCTAAATTCGTCTCCGGATGTCTTCTCTGGAGATCGTCTTCGAAAATCATCATCTCTAGAAGCTTACTCAATTGTGACCAAAAAACATCTTCGAAAACTTACTTAATTTCTCTCTAAATATCTACTCAATTCCTGTCTAGAAGAAATTCATTCTCAAATCTCAGTACGCCTTTTGCCTCCCTTAGCTGGTCAACCTTCTGTTAATCGGACCATTTCATGCAAAACCCGTGCCGATTATTACAGCAAACCGGCCATTATCTCCTCGCAAGCATATTGGTAAATTGCCATACTGGTAATTTGCGCATACCGGCAAATTGGGCATACTGGTTTTCTCTTCTCACGAGCATACTGGTCACTCTTGTTGCAAATCGATACTGATAATTTCATCCATTTCGGCCATTCATTCATTCTGGCTATTGTGTGCAATCCGGGCGAAATCCTAATCAGCTGGTCAACTTGCCCATTTTCGGTCAATGATTTTCTGCCGGTCAACATTGCCAATTCCGGTCAACGCTACATTGCCGGTTACACCAAATGTCGGTCAATGCTTTAATTTTTTGATCAACACCTCAACATTTTCGGTCAAGATTTTACCACCAAATTTTTCGGTCAACCTCTCAATATTTTTGGTCAATATTTTATCAGCAAATTATTCTTGTCCTTAGCAGATAATTTCTTAGCCATGATGACTTCTTAATATTTTTTCAATTAATTTATTAAACCAAATCTTAATTACACATCCTTAATTACTTTATTTGAAAATCGGCTCATTACATGGGGTGCCGGAATGGATCTGGGTGCTGACGAACTGGGATTGGCCGGACTAGATTTGGTGCCGGCAGGTTTGGTCAGACTAAATCTTGTTCAGCAAAATGGCTATGATGCCGGCTGGCCAATTTGGGCGCCAGAATGTTTGCGGTTCAGCCTGATGGGATCTAGTGCCGAGCTGACTGATTTGGCGTCGGAATGGTTGTATCGCCGGACTAGATCTGGGGGGCCAGGGTGGGTCTGGGTGCCAGCGGATTGAGAAATGATGATGATGAGCACCATTAGAGGGTGGTCTAGCACGGGCGGCATCGTCGGTCAAAGCAATAGCCACCGACGATGGGGATGGCAGCAGCAATAGGTCACACGAGCACCGTTGGTGCTTTCTTCCCCTCTCTACCATGCCTCATTACACAATCCACCAAAATTTTGGCCAATCACCTTAGGATTGCCGCATGCAAACGCAATACTTGGGTGCCGGGCGATTTTTTTTCAGAGGCGATTCCAAAATTCGCTCTGACAATTTCGCTCTGACAGAGGCGATTTTCAAAATTCGAATTCGAATTTTGATTCTGCTCGGCGTCGTCCTCGACGCTTCTGACTTGGGTGCCGGGCGGCTCTGGTGCCTGCTCCGGCCGGCCTCCTGCTTGCTCGGCCCCCCGGCACCCGGCTTCTATGTGCTGGTGTTGTCGGCCTTGGCGACCTCGAAGATTACGGGTTGCTTGCGATTTTGATTGCCTGCGATTTTGACCATCTTTTCTCACCTTCTGTGGGAGGCGAAGGCTCTTCCTAGGTTGAAGAGTTCGTGGCTGGTTGGGTGATACTTGAACGATGCCTGGATGTACCGGCCGTGGGCCTGTTGGATGCCTATGAACTTTCTGTTCTGTGGCTTCGGGAGCTGATTCCATTGGCGACCTGGTGGGTCTCGCTCTCTGCTCGGTTTCCTGTGCCTGGAGTCTTGGGCTGTTGGATTGGCTTTCCGTTGCCAATGTGAATCACCATTGTTGGTTGGGTTTGGGGTGCCCATGCTGCTCTGGGTGAAGCTTTCTAGCTGAGGATTGGTGATCCGATAGTGTTATTTTGGCTGCAGTGGCTGGCTGTTGAGTCGAGCTCCTGCTGGTTGTTGTCTCTGTGGTCGCTGCCTTATGGGGTGTAATGCCTGTTTGCAATAGTGGCGTCTGCGATTGGGCTTCTGGTGGGCTGTTGCCTCTTCTCGTAGTAGTGATGTTGCCGAATGTACCCGGATGCTGCTCTGATTGGCTGTGTTTCCCATTTGTTGATTGGGTAGGGGGAGCCCGTGGGCTTATGGACTGGGTCTCTACGGCTGAGAGCTGAGCAGCTGACTGTGGTTCTTTTTGGTGGCTATTTGCTCTTCTTGTTTGAGGAGAGGCCTTGCCGGTAAGCTGCTTAATTGTGGTGTCTGTGTTGCAGTACATTGGACTGCTTGTCTGGCTATTTCAGCCTGTATTGATGTTGTTGCCTGATGCAAGTTCATCTATTGTATGGCTTGCTGCAATGATTGGTATATGCCTCCTCTGGCTTTATTGATTCTTTGCTGCGGCCAGAACGTGATTGAGGGACAGTGGTCTTATCTTCTGTCTCGAGATCTTTCTTCTGCAACTTTGCTTGCTGAATTTGCTGATGCTTCGCCCTATGCATCAGGAGTAACTGATTTTGCCTTCTGGTGATGTCCTTGGATTGTGTGTGTCTAGCGAATTCAGCCAATTTGCTGAATTTGTTTCTTTGCATCAATTTTGAATCTTATGATTTATGGATTGCTGCAATGGTCTATTGATGCTATTGCTGCGGCTGAATGGATTCCTGTGTTGAAGGATGTTCGGTTGCTGTACTTCTATATGGTTTGGTGACTGTGGATGCTGTGTTAATGGCATTGGATGATGTTGGGTCATGGTGCTGCACCCGTATACTGGGCCATGATGCTTCTCTGTTGAATTATGCAACTTAATTTGTTCTGCAGTTTAGTAGCGCAATTTGGTTGGTGCTGCCTGCCTTTGCACTGTGATTGTGTTGAGCTTAGTGCTGGTCCCTTGTGGTGTGCTGATGATGGCATGGTGGGAGCCAGTGTTGATGTGTTTGTGCTGAAGACGGGTCCTGTGAGCTGCTGTTTTTGGTACTGGAGTATTATGCTCTCATGTGCTTTGTGCTTCTACTGGGCCAATGTGTGCTGCCGTTTATGTGGTTCAGCGGCTGCCTGTTGTAGTGCTAGCTGCAGTAGTGCAGCAACCGATGGCAAAGTCCTGCTGGAGCTGCTGGAATGCTTTCTGGCTGCTGTGCCGCGGAGTTGTGGGACTTCAGCTGCTGGTCGGATGTTTTTGATGATGCTGCGTCGGCTGGCCGTAGGCTGTTGGTGCTAAAAAGCCGTGTAGGTTGCCTGCTGGCTATCTCCTGTTGCTGGCTATCTCCTGTTGCTGGCAGTTTATTTTGTCTAGGAATTGCTATTGTGTGATGCTCTTGTGTTGTATGATTACCAGCAATTTTATCATTTAGCTGGTATCATCAGTTGTATCTAAGTGCTCGGGGCATGCCCTAGCTTATTTGGTTTATCCCCAAGTCGAAAAAATACTTGGTGATAATTCCATACTTGTAAACTTTTCTCCCATAAATACAAATCACTTACTTATCAAAAAAAAAAAAAAAAAGCAATCGCAATACTGGCATCCTCAAAGAGGAAGGAAGGATTTACTTACATCGATTATTGATTTTCCTCTGGTGATGGCAGCGACGATAGTGTGGGTTTTTGCGTCTCACATTTTCCTTCCTTATTTCGCACAATGGCACAAATCAAAGGGTGGAGGATGGAGAGGCCTTTGTCGGCATAAGATCTGGGTGTTGCCTCCTAGGGCAACGGTAGTTGCCGTCGCTCCACATGCCACCCTCTCTCTCCTCTCTTTCCTCTTTCTTTTTCCTTTCTCCTTCCTTCTTTTCTACTGCCGTCCGCTTGTGCCCTTCTTTTCCTTCTCTCCCATTTTCTCTTCTTTTTTTCTTGGGGGGCTGCACCATCGGCCCCCTTAAATAATATATATTTGTGTGTGTGTGTGTGTGTGTTTGCATACACATACATACGGAGAGCCCGGTATAGACGAGAGTCGATTAAGGCACAATGCCAAATAAGGACCTCGGGGGGTCCGTCAATGCTTTAGGGAGCATTTTCTTATACAAGGGGCCTCTCATCGCTTTGTGACTTAGTCAGCCATTTGGCCAGGCTCATGTTGGAGTGGCCTCTTCTTATGATTTCTCTCCTTAGGCACTAGAGTCTTGAAGTTGGTGGGGAAGCCCCTTAGCATGGTATCTCTAGACTGGCCACATTGTGTCATCAGGTCATGCTTCTTGCTTTAGCAAGGTGGCTGGCTGAACAGTAGATTGTCCATTGACTCCGCATAGGACTTCTTTGGCTATTGGAGAGGTTGTCGGTCGTCTTGGGAATGGTGAGGGTATCGTTGCTTTGGGATTTGGCCTATCTCCCAAGGACCGGGTGGGTTGATCTTTCCCCGGGAGTGGATCCTGTCACTCAGATCCTCCCAAATATTGAGGTCGTCAGGCGAATGAGATCTTCTCTGAGGGTGTTGATTTCCTCTGGTCGCTCAGAAGTTAAAGGCCGAAGTGCCCAGTATCGCACCAAACTCGGGATGGGATCAATGGGTTCATGGCACTTGGTCGGATAGCGATGCTTATAGACTTGGGGCCAGCAACCCATCAGTATGGCTACCCGAAGAGGGGTCATCGCCGCAGGCAATGCCATCTCTGGCTGGCGCATTGGTTCATACCCAGAATGCTGATTTTCTTCGATGATCAAGAAGTTGGAGGACGAAGCCCCCAACGTTGTGCCTTCAGCTGGGTGCCTAGGGTCTGGAAGAGGGTTCTCATCCGAGTTCTGAGCATCCATATGTTTGGGCCAGTGGCCTTCTAGCATGGCTACTCGAAGAGGGGTCGTCACCTTGGAAGGCAATGTCTTCAGCCAATGTGTTAGTTAGAGAATAAATGTTGACTGTGGTGTTTCGGTGTTGTGTAATGCTTAGACTTTTCATCGTTTCCCATAGATGGCACCAATGATGCGTCCTAGATCCGAGTCATTGGCGGATTTAGGTGTTGTTGGATGATTTGAAACAAGTCGTGGTCTCCGTACTCCTTGTCTTAGACCTACATGCCACAACTAAAAAATGAGAGGTCAGAGGATAGTAGAAATTATTTCTATCATATATCTTCCAACGTTCAAATCAGATATCTTTCTAAGAGAATAGAAAGATACGATGATATAAAAAGATGCGTGGATACATGTGATGGAAGATTGAGTGTGAGTGTACCTGACTAAGAGGCGGCATAGTAATGCACCCGGTCGAGGGGTGGCTAAGTGTTGCGCTTGGTTGAGAGGTAGCTTTTAGGTGTACCTAAGGGGCGGTTTCAAGGTGTGCCCGGTTGATGGGCGGCTGGAGGATCGAGCTCCTGGGAGAAGGGCTCCCTAGAGGGTGGGTTGATCTTTGGGATGGACTGGACCAGCCTACTGGAAGGACTAAAAGGCAAGCCTCCTGAAAGAACTAGAGGGCTGATCTCCCCCTAGAAGGACTAGAGGATTGACCTCCTCCTAAAAGGTCTGGAGGATTGACCTCCTCATGGAAGAATTGGCTAGAAGGGCTGGAGGGTTAGCTCCCTCCTAGAAGGTTTGGAGGGTTGACCTCTTCCTGGAAGGTTTGGTTGGAAAGACTGGAGGGTTGACCTCCTCTTGGGAGGTGTGAAGGGTTTGACCTCCTCTTGGAAGGACTTGAGGGTAAGGCCCCCGAACAGAGGTTATCCCCTAGACGGAGGATGGCTCTTGGGTGGACTGAATCTCCTTGACAGTGGGCGGCTCCTTGACGGAGGGAGACTCCGTGATGGAGTGCGTCACTTCGATGGAGGGTGGCTCCTAGTCGGAGGGCGGCTTCCGGATGGTGGGCTAGCCTCCTGGATGGAGGGCTGGCCTCTTGGATAATCTCCTGGATGGAAGGTAGAGCCTTCTGGATGAAGGGTTGGTCCCCTCCGTTTTCTATCTGCATCTTAGGGCTCCCTTCCTTACCATCAGGGTTCCCTTCTCCACCTTTGTCATTCTTAGGATTTTACTCCTTTTCCCTCTTCAAATGGGGGCCCCTGAGGTTGACTCTGTCTCTCATGGTGGGTGTTCTCTGATTGCTCCTTTTTTGTTCCCCCTTTCTGTTAATTTGGAGGGATATTTATGAGTAGGAAAAGTAGCCTAACCTTCTCTAGCCTTCATGGCTGGTGCCTACCGAAACACTGGGTTGTTTATGGCAATTGTTATGACTAGCAGGGATTATTTCCTTTTCCTAGAGGATCGTGGGGGTTGCTGCACTGTTATTTCCTTTTTTAGAGCAATTTGCAGGTCCTTGTCGTTTGGAGCAACATATGATCCTAGGCCAGATCTCCGGTGATCGCGGTTGCCATTCCTAAGGATATATGATCATTGAGGATATTCTAGCAATATCCGTTGAGCTGTTCAAACTAGACATGAAAAGGCCCGATCTCCTCTCCTGCTGAATTGTTTGTGTTTGCTGGCAGCTGCACGAAAAACATCATTGTGGGGTGAGCTTCTGTTGCCCGCTTTGGGCCACCGGACTGGGCTTAGGCTGGCTCGCCCAGGTCTACCGCTTTTGGCTAGGTTGCACCATATGCCTTCTTCAATTGGGCCTCCCCTTAGCTCGTGGGCTTGGATCATGGTCCAACCCAATCTTAGGAGTCCCATCAATTTTCGAGTAGATCACTCTTCCATCCTTTTTATAACTTTGCCTACTGTGATGTTAGCTGGTTTGTGCCTTGGCATCGGTCCAAACCCTCGTTGTGCTACTACAAGTTTAGCCCTTCCATGCAAGTGTTGGGACTTGTGACCCTTGGTGAGCTTTTACTCTTGCACTAGGACTTACTCTTGTTTAGATATCCCTAACTTTTTCTAGCATTTTGAGCATCCCAAGTGGGATCTCAAATTATTTAGATTTTAATTGTTATATCAAAAATTTTAGTTTCCTTATAATCTTGGCAATCCTATCCAAGACTTATGTCACTATTGGCCAAGCTTTGTTATCTTGGCATTAGGGCAGCATGGTCTACTTGTGACTCAAACATCATAATTTTTTACAAGATAGAGATTGACTAGAAGGATGTCCAACGATCTATGATATGCCCCACCGACTATTCTTTCAGATCAGGTTCAAGATCATGATCGTATTAGATTCAAAGACCAAGTGCTTAAATCTAACGACACTGTACGGCACAAATTTGACATCCTAATTCAAGATTTAATGTTTAGCAAAAAGTTCCTAAATGCCTTAGTTTCAATTCAACTGCCAAATGTAGGTGAAAACAATCCTCTCTATTCTTTCCGGCAAACAGAGACGGAGAGAGAGTGTGTGTGTGTGATGAATGGTAGGCGTCGAAGAACCCTTTTCAAAGCTAGATATTATTATGGAAAAGACACAATTCTAATTACCTGCTCTTGATGTTCGGTGTTAATTGTACGGAAAATGCAGTATGAGATGAACACATAGAAGAGTACGTGTTTTAGTTGCACACCATTTACTGTTTCTTCCTGCAATTTACTACTGCGTATGCACCCATTTCTGTGCTTTTTAGAGAAAATAGATTCATTCTTATGTTTTTGTGTCAGATGCTTGTTGCCCCAGGTGGTTTAGCTGTAATTCAAAATGAATCGAGTATATATCTTATAGGAACTTGAAATCAAAGGAGGGGATGAAATAATTGAAAAACTTAATAGTGATTTTAAACTTTTTACAAATTAGTATGTTTAGACATTATTTTATAATGTAGGCAACCTTCACTGACATTTTGAAGTTGCTTAGTGTGTATTCCTATGTCCATTTTGCAAAAGTTTAACTTCTATATTAAAATCAAATGTTTAATATTGAAACCTGATTGCCTTTATGTTATTGATATGCAGAAATTTTAGTGTGAAATTTATTTACATACAAAATATTTATGAA
>JAODPA010000288.1:0-14284 GCA_025585075.1 Nepenthes mirabilis | reverse complement strand
ATATAAATTGAGAGTATTTCACTTTATCTAGTAACCTAATAAATAGTTTGGCCCCAGGGGCCGGGGCTTGAGAGGAGGGAGGGAGAGACGGAGACCGAGAGAACCAGCAGAGAGAGGAAGGGAGAGAGAAGAGTTTGTAGAGGTCTCCTCCTGCAAATTGAGGATCAATCGAGAAAGCCGATCGGTTTGATTGATCTTCGAGAATGGACGAGGTGATCACCGCTGCTGATGGGGCGGTTAAAAATCGAGTGGCGTCTTCACTTTCTCAGCCGTCTATTATGCCTTCGAATCTTCCTTTACTCTCTGCATTCGTAGCCTTCGCTTTCGCTCAGTTCCTCAAGATCTTCACTACCTGGTTCGTGTGATCACTTCTTTGTCTCCTTAACAGTTTGATATTTGGCATTGTAACTCGTCTAGCCAAAACTGAACTGTAGTTTTAGCTCTTTCATACTGTTTCTTTTTGTCTTTTGAATAATCAGCATACAGTTGATAGTTGCAACAGATACAATGCTGTTCAATTTCGTTGCAGTTGTTCTTTAAACTCTGTGGGAGGATGCAAGACCTAATTTTTAGATCAACTGAATATTTGGATAATTCTATGGACTTGCTTTGATTTGCTGTCAAAAATATTTATATGTTAGCTAGATAGAGATAGAGAGAGAGAGAGAGGGAGGGAGGGAGGGAGAGGGAGAGAGAGAGAGATGGATGAATGTAGGTTGAAGGAGAACTCGATGCTACAATGGCAGCATTTTGCAGCTTATATTAGGTTTGTGAATATTTACATAACGTAAGCTGGACCACATCAAGAACAGCTGCAACAAGGACATTGCTTAAGATTGCATTTGAACAACGTATTTTGTACTTCTGTATAACCAAGTGATACATGATGAATGCAAGGTATGCTATATGGTAATAAATGTATGATATTTTGTTCCTAAAATATCATCTTAATCAATGCCCTTTCTGCGCTCATCACAATATTCCATACTCATAACCAAGAAAATAGAAAATGCCATATGGTAATAAATCAATTTATTTTGTTCCTAAAATGTCATCTTAATTAATGCCCTTGTGGTCCGCATGGAAATAATCCATATTCATAAACAATCAATGTAATCTGTGATCAGCAAAAAATAATCATGACATAGTTGGGGCATCTTTAAGTGAATGTAGAACAGCAGAATACCAGTATTTTTTGCTGCAAAGTTCTGACTTTAACACTGTCAAAGGAGGTTCAGCTGCAAACTGGCCATCTGTGGCACTATTATCACTCCAAATCTCTGTAGACAATTTTGAAACATGAATTCTTGTGTTAATCTTGTTGGCTGATTCACATTGTCACATCTTTCTTGGAGCATTTTCCCACAATTTCCCAAATTCAGAACGTGCGAATCGTGTATGGTTTTTTTACTACGATGTGGTGTACTGATCTAGTTTCACGTAAAAGTTCTGCTTTTAGAATATTGATTATATTGGTAACTTTTTTTCTGAAGAAGTTGGAAGATCTTTCTCTGCCATCTTATGATTAGAAACGACATGGTTTCTCATTAAAACCATACAATCAAACCGTTTAGATTAAAGTGATTAACTTTTTTCCTAAAGGAATAATGAGAAGGCATGTGAAATAGCTTTATCATGTTATGTACAACTTGCGAGTTGATAAATGTTTATTTGATTACATATATCCATATGTTTTGATTAAGTGTCTTTATCAAGTTGTGTCCTACTTTTTCAAAAATTGTTGTATTCCATATTGATGGTGTATCCTTGTCTCTGTTTTCATTTCCAAGTATCATAGTTTAGTACACTATCATTGATTCTGAAACTGGTGCTAATACAGGCCAAAATTTGGGAATAACTTCAAACAAAGGAAGATTAGTAAATAATTATTGTGGAGGTGAAAATAAGTGAAGGACAACTAATAAATGGAAACTAACAAACAATGAAATGATTATATTGATGGTGGAGGAGTACAGTGGCTAATCTGCCAAGAGGAGGAAAAAGAAGATTAAAAGATGGGGTATATATCTAATATGCTGAGGTATAGGATAATCTTCTCAATAGGAGATCACAAAATGGAAAGGGACTCAATCAACCTTTCTGTGATCTATCTGGAGGCTCATTCAACCTAAGGGATTGGGACTGACTCAACCTATGGGATTAAGACTGACACATCAATCGGTGGAGAATCAACTCCTTAAGAGATAAAACTCTTCTTCCTTAACAGGAAATTTTCTTCAACTCTCCCTATAGAGTAAAACAAACTTCAAATTTTAAAGGGGAAGGGGAAAGCTGCCATGGGAAACATAAATTTGTTGTTTGGTGGGAAAGATTAATAAAGAGGAGGGTAATTAGCCAGCTCCATGCAGGGAGGGAGGAGATGATAGTTGGGAGCTTGGCTCATTAAGGCTTTCCTTGGATTCTGGAACTTGCTGATTTTCCTATGGTGTTTGGCGGAAGCTTTAGGGCGGCATGTGGTGGCAGCTTTAGGATGGCGAGTGGTGGCTGCATCAGATTCTCATGAAGGAAGTAGAACTCATAATATTTCATATTATCAAGATCTTAATCTATACTCGAATGCCTAAGTTTACTATGCATGCTTTAACTTTTGAAGTTGTTGGAATTTTTGCAAGATTTCTACAGTGTACTTATAAAATCCTGTTTTGCTCAATCCTTCAATATTTATGCTAGATGCTCAGGTTTAAGGAGAAGAGATGGGACTCTAGAAGGATGCTAAGCTCTGGTGGGATGCCATCATCACATTCTGCTACTGTAACAGCCCTTGCTGTGGCTATAGGCCTGCATGAAGGGACTGCTGGACCAGCTTTTGCTATTGCAGTAGTCTTGGCCTGTGTTGTATGCACTTCCTGACCTTTATTTTGCTTTCTTTTTTGGCCTTCTTTTGCTTTGACATGCTTGCCCCTTTCTTTGACAACCTTAACATTTAATGTTTTAGTCACAATAATTTTCTTCCACTTTCATATTTGTTCTTTGAGACCAAAAAAGAAAGGAAAGGAAAGAAGTTAACAACTCCAATCTTTTTTTTCTATTCTACCCTTCCATTTCTTTTACATCTTCTGAGCTTCAGCCTGGTTGTTACAAGTTATAAAATGCCTACATAATATGCTTCAGTTTGTGGTTTAAGAATGATTTCTGTGGACATTACTTGGTAAACATCCTGGATTTTCCCCCCAACTATTGCATGATTTTTTTTCATAGTGAGACTCCTGGCCACTTGTTCCTGCATTGTACTATTACTTTGTTTGGAATAAAACCTTTGTAATCACTAGTTCAGTTGTTCCTGAATAGTGTATGGTCATTTGTCATGAAATAAGCACCATCTGGTTTGCATCCCCCCTACATAATGACTATAATGTTGGTTTTGGACCTGTTTTTCAATATCATATTGAGCTTGTCTACGAGCATGCTCTTCGTTCTTTATGTGTTTTATTTCCTCTTTATTCTGAATACCCCATGAAGAATTCCTTTTATTTATTTATTTTGTTAGTAAGATTATCTTAGTGAGTATCTTATTTGTAACTAGTGCATTAAGGTTGAGATTTGTGTTAACTTTTCTTTTGAAAGCCGTCAGGCTTCGAATTTCAGTGGCTTCTGAGTTTTGGCTGTAGCTTGTACTATTTGTTCCCCTTGTCGGTTGGACTACTTTTAAGTCTCCCATTTACCTGTCTATGGTTAGGCTATTTCTGGTATATGATTATTATTGACTGCTTAGAGGGTGAGCTGTGATGCAGTGGTAAGTTTACCCATTGTGATATGAAAGCTACAAGTTTAAACTAATTAAACAACTTTTCTACAATACAGAGGTACAGTTACATATATCAAACCCTCTTTAGATACCATGACGTGAGAGCCTTGTTCACACACCCAGTTTATATGATAAATAATGAAAGCTAAGCTCACTTGTTTAAAAAAGGAGGAGAAAATATTATTTTAATACAAACATGTGCATTGATTTTGTCGTCATGATTTTTCAGGTTATGTATGATGCCTCTGGTGTTAGACTCCATGCTGGCCGACAAGCAGAAGTAAGACTTTTCATGCCATGTATTTTAAGTGGCATTTTCCCTGTCTGTCATTTCCTTATTTATGGTCCTTCTATAACTAAAAGCGAAAATGTAGATGATGATTGAATTGTAACAAAACTAAGGATCATTATTCTGCTGGAGAATTAGAATCCAATTGCTCTTTAAGTTCATATATTTGATTCATGCAACTTTAAAATATACCCCACTTTCATGGCTTCATACAATCTATGTTCTCTAAACAATTAATTTTGCATAGTTGGAAAGTTGCATCCAAAATTGTTATTTGATAATGATATCTTTAATTTTCCTCCTAGAACTTGTGAAGAAAATAGGTCAAGGTATGGAGATTACATTCTTGTATGAAATAAGATGAATTATTACATGTTGTATGAAATCAGATGAACTGTCGAGACTTTTATCATCAACATTTCTGTTCCCGTAGCATGTTAATTTTCATTGTTCCGCATGGTGTAATTATAGCGGGCAAACAAGATACATTGTATTAGTGTACTTCTGTTCTCATAGCTTGCCCTATCAGTGTATATTGCTCTGCTTTCTTGGGCCTGCTTCAGAAGAATTGGAGTTTTTGGTTATGAGCCTATCAGTTCAATAGAGGACAAATAATATTGGGCATCAATCTCATGTGTACTAGAACTTGCATTCTAAGAGATGAATATTTATGTTCCCTTGTTAATGGTTTTACCTCTATACAAGGTAGTTTGTCCCACATCTAGGATATGTTTATTTGTGAGCATAGTCCTGCATTTATGTAATTATTATTATTATTGCTATTGTTGTTGTTGTTGTTGCTATTGTGATATGGATTTCATTTGCTGATCATCATTGGTATGCTCATTGCAGTTGTTGAACCAAATAGTGTGCGAGCTTCCTCCAGAACATCCTTTATCTAATGTTAGACCTCTGCATGATTCACTTGGGCATACACCTGTTCAGGTAATTCAATGACTCCACGCTCTTACATCTTCATTAACTTTTAAGCTGCCTTCACCATGAATTTCTAGCCTCCACTACATTTTGAATCATTATTATCATGACTGCAACTCAGATTGTGGAATCAAATAATATATGTTGCATCTTAAATATTTGAGTGGATTAAAATATCGGAAATGGTTTCATTTGTATTGGTACTGATTGTGACTATATCAATATCTGTTGAATTAGGCGATATATAAGAGTATCAAATGCATACATATATACATATACATACATATATACATATATATAAAGAGTTTAGGGTTGGGGCTTGGTAGCTAAGGAAGTGGGTCACACTAGGCTGAAGAATGCAAACGGAAGAAGCTGGTAGTTTATTCTCTTGAATAGTAAGAGGAATGAATGCTTCCCTTTAGTCGGTTTTATCAAAAGTGAGCTTGATATCTTCCTTTGTTGTTGAAAAATTTTCAAAAAGTCACAAAATATGTGGGTAGAGTTCTAAAAAAAATGGTCAGCACATATCATCTACATTGGATAATATATTGTGATATATAACCTGATTGACATTGCAATAACTCTAATATTGGAAAATATCAGCATCAAGACTTTTCATACTGATATATATCAACTAATATTTTGATAATTATTAAGGTTCGAAATGTATTAGTAAATTTAAGGATCTTAATGGAGCTCACTGCTCTGGTGTCGATACTAGGATTGGTAGATCCTAGAATGAAGCTCTCTCATACAATTTTTTGCTCCCTTCAGAGCTTATCAGTCAAGAAGGAAGCAATGCAAGAGTGGAACCAATTTTTGCAAAATCATATATTTTATGTCAAAAGTTTTGGATAATTAGTTCGAACTTAATGATGCCCTCCGAGTCTATGGATGTATGAAAGCTATAGGTGCTCAATCAAGGATTAGTATTTTATGTGAAAAAAGCCCTTTAAGATAAGGGGAAAAAACTAGGGGATTGTAAGTCTAAAAATATCTACTATATGGTTAGTCCGATTATAAAAACATTCAAAACATAAAGATGTAACACTAGTAAGATGTTTTCTCAATAATAAGGACAGTGTACCCATAGTCTACAAAAAATGAAACACAATTCAAAGTCCAAACGAATGAGTGAATATTTTTCTTCTTCATTTCTCTTTCTTTCTCTCTCCATTTTAGGGCTCAAAGGAGACTCGAATTCCTGCAATTGGTGCCCTAAAGTTGCGCAGGGACTTTTATATTATTGTTGGCGCGCCAACGCCCATCGTGCGCGTATCTGGCGCAAACCCACTGGACAAACTACACATGTTTTCCGTTTAGTTGGCTGTTACTGTTGGTGGTAAAAAGAATGAGTAGTTTTTGGCAATCGAAATTTTTTTTATGGTGGGACCCACAAATTTCCCTCAGATTCACCAGCTACCTGCAATAGCTGAAAGCATAGCAGGGAGCAGCAGTGTATAGAACAGTTGAAAACTGACCATCAGTGCTTTCATAAACTAAATCTTAGTTATGCTGGAAAGACTCAGCTAATGAAGATCGTTATCTTGGTTTGACGTTTTGGCTTAAGGAGGTACTTGCTAATATATGTCTTAGGACCCTTCTTGTGGTTAGCCACTACTTTGAATGGCAGGAACTCAGCGGCTTAGCAGAATATGTGCACCTAAGGAGGGTGGCGGCATTGTCTTAAAGCGACTGATTTGCTGGAACTACATAGTTGTTTGTTGACAAATATGTAGCAAAGCGAACAAGGCAGACAACCTTTGTGTAAAATGGGTCCACCCCATGGTTACCACTTAAAAGAGAAGCAGTGTTTAGAAGCTAATTGGAAGCATGAGGAATCTTGTTTTTGGCAAAACTTTGTGCCTTTGAAGTTAGATAGGACTATGATGTGGAGACAAGCTACTAATTTTTAAATTTACTATTTATAGATCATAGCATATGATTATGTCAGGTAGTATTTTGACTTATGTTTGGCATAACATTTGCTATGGCAAATGATGAAGTCCTCTAGTTCTTTGCACATGAAATTGAACAATGAAGAGAGAAGACAGAGAGATTGCTCACAAGGATTATTTGGAAAACCATTCAAAGCCGGTAGGGAAGGATTTTTAGATGAAAATTCACTATAAATGCTAAGAGAAACAACTTCTGGTACTCCCAAACTGTATGTCCCCAGTTACACCCTAAACACACCAGCTCTCTCTCTCTCTCTGTGCGGTTATGATATAACAAAATTGGGATGAAACCCTAGCATTGACATGTCGGGATTTGGGACATACTTAGCAGAATGGCCTGGGGAAAGATGAACCTAAACTTTATTATATGACATCTTGCTGCTCAAAAGAGGTTGGTAGTAAACAACTGATGGCTTTGTTGGTTCTAAATTCAGGATGATCTTTGTGAACTACGCAGAGACTATGAGATTACCTCCTTTTCAGCTGTGACTTCTTTGGGAATGGCTAGAACTCCCTCAAGGATAGCCTAATGCATGAGGCTTGAGGCATTGTGTGTTAGAAAACTTTGTGAGATTATAATATTTATGTGGATATTTAGAATTATCAAGTTATTTTACGATTTTATAATACAAAAATAAATATCATAAATATATTTAAATTCATGCTTAAAGTTCTCTTCTCAAAAAAGATGGAACCGATTTTTTCTGTTTATTATTATTTCTCTTCCATCCTAACAGGATATAGAATTTGTATGAGAAGTCATATCATAACAGTTTTTCTAGGAGGACTTATTAAAATCAGAGATGATGGAAAGTTGATAAACTTCCACCAATTAAATATACAAAAACCACCCCACAACACCCAGAAAAACGTCAGTAAAAAATCTCAACTATTGATGGATAATACTGTTATTTATAAAATAGAGGTCAAATCTTGTAATTATATAAATGTCCTTCTTTCCTTCAAAAATTAAGCTAATTAAGAAAATAACTTTTCTAATCAAATATAATAAAATCATATGGGATCACGATCTTTAATCATATCAATAAATTTCTAAATATGTGTCACATCATATGGGGCAATTTTTACATTGTGATATCTGGAGAAGGCTCATGATATGTTACCTTGTCTCTGTATTGCAGAGAGAATGTTTCTACGATTTCAACTCCAGACTACACTAAATTAACCTTACCTTTGTGTTAAGGTTACTTAATGATTGGAACACATTGGCTGGACAATTACACTGAGATTCAATGCTAGATGGTGAGAATTCCTATCTTACTTTGCCTCCAATCTGATTTTGACCAAAAGAAAGTGGTCATGGGTTTGAATCATAACCACACCTTAACTACACAACCAATTTTTTTACCAGGGAGAGAAACAGAAGCTTCTATTGAAGAGGGATCACAGGAAAAAAAGAAGAAATGAAACATAATAATGCAATGGGAGTTGGATCATAAAATATTTTATGTGCAGTGGCTGCATATTTTGTGATGCCCTCTCGACCTGTAACTGTGATATCCAAGTGCAGGCAGCAGTAAGCTCACAGAATTGTTTTCATTTTCCCATTCCTTTTCCTTGCCTTAATCTTCATGTCTACAACTACAATAGGGGTTATAAAGCCATTAAATAACAGAGAACAATTTCAATATTTTTGCAATATTCATGTTCTTCATTACATTTCTCAACCTTTATCATCTATGGGTGAAAGGCACGAGTTTCCTTTTTCTTGTTGGAATAAAGGTGAGGGTGTATGATGTACTTGGTGTCTCCCAGTGAAGAAGTTACACAACAAGCCGGGTGTCATCACAGTGAACACAAGTGCTCAAGAGATGCATGGCCTTGGTAGTGAAGAATCTGCCTTTGCAATAGTGGGACCCTTTCATTGTTCAGCATCCCCCCCTCAAAGGATGCTAGGTTGTAATTTTAACACCCGGCAATCTCCTAGAAGGCAGAGCAGTGGAGTGGGGCGGTTTGCTTATGATGTTGGGATAACTGCCTTATTCTAGCGTTAGTTAAATGGTCCTTGACATTCATATTCCAAGCTTGAATAGGAATGAGACTTATACTTTTCCAGGACACAGCAAGCCTTCAGTGTACGTGGGGTTTTCCCAATATTTCATCGTTAAGTATAATTAAGAATTTTTTGATAAAGCTGTCTATTCCAGCAAAGTTTGATCTATATCAATATGTATGTTCTTTGACCTTCACTAATGATTTTTCTTTACTCTCAATCACCACTTGGAATGCTGTACCTGTTTTCTGGTTCCAGGTTTTTGCTGGTGCGTTGCTTGGATGCATTATAGCATTCTCAATGAGGAAGACCCCCCATTGAGGCAGGGTGGCTCCAACCAATTTGTCATATGAATCGAGAAGGGCTTTTATTTTGGAGGACATATATATTGCAGCTTTGGATATTATTTCGTGACTTCTGAGAATCCAGAAATGAAGCAATGTCCCCGGTAAATTTTGCTTTTTAAGTGTTCTTGACTCTGTTGCCCTCCAAAGCCGTGTAACATTCTCCACAAAAGAACATTGTTATGTTTAAAACCAAAGTGCGCGACTGAATCTAGTCGAGCTTCTTGGACGATTTATTCTTTTACAGAGTGTGTGGGGCCTTCTGAAGGTTTAGGCTGCGTTGTTGATAGCACATTGTTCAGATGAATATTGGGTTGGGGCTGCATCAAGTTTACTATGGAAACTGATTGTGCAGATGAGACTTACTAAAATTTTAATTTAATAATAAATTTATTAAAAATAATTATTTAAATATTTTTTTAAAAAAGACAATTAAATCTCTCCATCAGATATAAAATAATAATGTACGGGAAGAGCAAAGAATAAATGTGAGAGGTGTTGCAAGTGGCAGCTCACAGGAGCAGCTTCAAATTTTCCTGCCATTAGCGCAAAACACTCCTCTCGCTTCCATGGCACCTTGTAAACATCTCGTCAGTTTCAATGGATTCGGTGGAATCTTTATATACTGTCTCCAGCTCCGTCCCAAAGTTTGTCACGAATCTCAGTCCTGATTGCTGTACCTAGAGGAGAGGCGTTACGGGGCAGCTCAAGGGAGCAGTTTCAAATTTTCCCACCATTAATGCAAAACTCTCCTCCCGCTTCCATGGCCCTTTGTAACTGTCTCTTCAATTTCAATGGATACGATGGAATCCTTATCTTCTGTCTACAGCTCAGTCCCAAAGGTTGTTGCGGATCTCACAGTTTTTGATTGCTTTCTCAAGCGGTGCTTCTCAAAGTGCTGCTGTGAAGAAAAGGTTGTCCTTGTACCTGAGTTGTGTCATGCTGTCGAGGCTAGTAATCACCGTCTCCTGTAGTCTATGCATTTCGACAATTTTGATATTCGGATTTTAGTTCAAGCTTCGTCAAGTCTTTCACAAATGGCACGCAGAAAATCCTCTCTACAGAGGAACTCTGAAGAGTGGTTTCCCCTTTCTAGCTCGCCGAAACTTTCCTATTGATTTTCTTTGGGACGTTTCTTCCACATAGGTTTGTTGCCCCTTTTACTTTGACGAGATATAGGGAGTGATTCGTGTGACTGCACGGATGTTTAGTGATTCTATTAGGATATACAGAAAGACCATCCTGCCGAATTATATTCACCCCGAGGCTGGTTTGTGTTGGATGATTCAACCACAATGTCGGCCCCTTTTTCGTGGACAACATTTGACAAGGTGGTCAGGTACTTGATTTGACAGTTTGTGTTGCAAAATTAAGTTGTTATGAACATTGTTTGAAACTTCTGAAGCAAAAATTGTTGAATTGGGGCCTCTGCGATGGAACCTACTGCCAAAAAAAAAAAGAGGCAAAGTAAAGGCGATGGAACCTACTGACTAATTCCCGGAAGAGATTAAATGAAGTATGGTAACTTCGTGTGCTAGAGCCTGAGGCAGCTATACCTGATAGAATTGAGGAACCATGAAACCTAATGGTTCTATAATATCCTGCTTTTGTCAGTCAAACTGGCTGTAATATTCTGTGTCTGAGTGCCTCTAGTTGTAGTAAATAATGGTTGAAGTTACCTCGTTGCAATTGATGGATTGCTTGTTGCTCTGAGAAATTGTTTTCATCCTCTTTCATTGCATCGGCAATCATTTGAGGACCAGCAATGCTAGCAACTGGATGTCTTGAGCTAGCTTTAGCGTCTAAAACTTTGTTTGAATGGATATAATGAACTGTCACATCTATTCTAATATATTTCAAACCTTTCAAATTTGGAATCGTAATTATTATTATTGTTGTATTTAGATGTAACACTTCAGTCTGATCATATAAAAATTATGTTCAGATGTTACGTGAACCATAAGAATTAGTTGGGAGTAGTTGTCACAGAGCAATTAATCATTGAAGTACGA
Source organism: Nepenthes mirabilis (assembly GCA_025585075.1). Lineage (NCBI taxonomy): Eukaryota > Viridiplantae > Streptophyta > Magnoliopsida > Caryophyllales > Nepenthaceae > Nepenthes > Nepenthes mirabilis. Next base: position 2,965 of record JAODPA010000288.1, on the reverse strand, counting down.
CGAATGAATTGATTGAGTAATTTCGTAAGTTTGTGGCACATGAAGCTATGAAATAGAATATTTTCTGATTCAAAGAAGCATTTATAAGCGAGAACACTGAGAATTCACTGAACTCAATAGCCAAACCTATTGTCATATGCTAGATTGTGCAACTAGTGTGCCAATTTGCTACATCAATTCATGTTTATATGTCTATTTCAATTTGGATAGCTCCCCCTTCTCAACCCATATCTTAGCTTAGGTACTCATATTTTCTTTGTTAGATAACCAGACATTGTGTCACATTTCTACTTCTCTGCTGCAGAGTTGCCGGTTCTTGCATGGGTTTGATAGTGCGCGTAGTTTGTGTAGGAGACTAGACCTCATGTCGATATCGTGACATATGTAGTTGAGCAGGCAATTCTTCTTCATCATTGGGTTATTCAGTCTCTTGCTCTTCCTCTGCATCCAACTCTTACTTAGATTCAGTTCTATAAATATCTCTAGATAAAATGCAACTCATTTTAAGATAATGCAGGCCCTACTAAGAATAATTTAGAAAGTTTGAACCAAAAAAAAAAATCACTCATTATTGACAAAGATAGAAATTGTGTGGATGATCTTAGTAAAAATATTATGTAAAAAATGTCAAAAAAAATATTTTGTACTGGTTTTTTGAGCCATTGATATATGGATTGGGAAAATAAAGTTGTCTATGTCCTCCCAAATTCAATACGAGTAAAATTTATGGGCCGTCCTGGACGATAATGACTGATTGAAAGAGCAATAAGATGGAGGCATTGTAATATTATTTCTTGTGCAGCTGCTGTTTGAATCTCTTTTTACATAGATCACAAACCCTTTTTTTTTTTGGCCGACTTGGGTTTGTGATATCTCCAGGGATCCAACGGGAGACGGAAAAAAATTATAAAAAAACCTATTAAAAATATCATTTTAAAAAAAAGATAGAAGAAAAAAAAATCTCATTTGTATGCAATGAAGGGTCAAGGTGGTGGTGGTGGTGGTAGTGAAATTATAGTAGGTTTTAAAACATTTAAAAACTATTGCATCTATGATTTTGGATTGTGTAACGGGTTAGAGAGTTACTTAATCTTTCTGGTAGGTCGAATTAGAGCTGATTCGATTCCCGTACCTATTAACCTGGAACATACACAACATAATAGAAAATAAGAGGTTAGAGAAAAACGACGAAATTCGTTTTTCGATTTATCTTCGGATGTTTAAGTCCGTAATTCTTTTTTGTAGAAAAAAGATAAAGTATACTTTGAATAAAATGTGCGTGGAGGATTGTGCATTTGGGTGTGTTCGGTTGAGTGACATCTTAGACGTGCGCCTCACTTAGGAGAGTCTTAAAGGTGCGTCCCGTTGAGGGGTGTCTTAAAGGTGCGCCTATTTAAGGTGCATCTTTTGAAATAGAAATGAGTGAGCACAATTATTAATTATTCGGTTGTCAGAATATCATTGGAATGCTCCTAAGCAGAGGGCTTAACACTTGGACACATAATCTCCTGGAGAAAGGACATACAATTGGCTGGAGGGCCTTCTAGGGGTCTCTTAGAAGGAGGATTACAAGAGGGAGGACTACAATCCTCCCTGTCAGAGGCCTGGGCCTTTCTCTTTTCTTCCTTTATCTTCTCTTTTTTTTTTATCTTGGTTTATCGTTTTCTTTCTCTTTTTTTTTCTTCCGTTGAGATGAAGATATTTATATTATTGGAGAGCACTTGTTTTTATCCAGTGACAATCGGCCGTGAATAAAACAAAACGGTTGAATGATTTCTCTTTTCGGACCGGATAAGTCGAACCCATCCAAAACAAAAACACATGCTTCAATTGTTGAAGAGATAATGTTATAAACTTGTGACTCTAGATGCTAGATAACTAAAAACAAAAGCAATAAAATTGTTGCGTTCCGATCCGTGGTTTCCAAGCAATACGAATGTTTGAGATTTAGAGTCGTGAAGAGAGAGAGATTAAGACCGAATTTTTACGTGGAAAGCCTCCTCTTAAATGGGGAGGAAAAATCACAAGGCTCAGGGCCTTTTAGAAGTGTTTCACTATTTGGATAGAAATCTTTACAAAGTACAAATATTATGGTTAATCCCTTCCCTATCTCTTGTATGGTACTTCTTTTCTGGGAGGTTATACTCGTTGGGAGGCTTTGTCACTCTCGTCGGGAAGCTTTATCACTCTTTTGTTCCGTCTCGCAGGGAAGAGAGGGGTTAACTGGCCGAGAGAGTGAGAGAGTGTGAGAGTGGGATCTTTCCCTTCTTTTGGAATGATCTCAGGGAGAGAGAGCCGGTCCAGAGGTCCCTTTGAATGGGGCCTCGCTGGGCATTTATAGGAAAAAATGTGCTGTTGGGAAGGAGACATGTGGCAGCTGATGAACGGACGATATGCTGTTTACTGTCCCTACAGTCCCCATTTAATGCTGCTGACTTGTGGGAGAGCACGTGGCTGGCACCGCTGGTAGGCCTGTGTGTGTCAGGCGCATAGGGTCTAGGCGTCAGTCTTGATTTGATCAGGCGTGCCCTGTTGAGACGGCGACTGGCAATGGTTGCAGGTTCCTTGGAAATTGACGAAATTGTTGAGCTGGTGCTATCGGCCGTGTATGAGGCAGTCCTCGTCCAGGTGTGGCGTTCCCTGTTACTGTGCGGGTTCGCGGACCCATCAGAGAGGGCAGCCTTAGGAGGATCCCTCGAGGAAAGTCCTCGAGTCTCTTTTCGACTTCTCGGACTGATCTGGGGCTTGTCAGGACTCCTGGGGTTTTTGGGCGCCTTTTTGTTCTCGGTTATCTGGACGATGTCCTCAAACTTCTTTGTGAGCTGACGGGACTTCTCGGACTTATGTCATGATCCTGGCCTTTGGAATATTGGCCTCCGTTTTGGGTCTTTCGGGCTGTTTAGCTTTCTTGGCTTGTGGGCGCCTTTCTGGGCCTTTTGCTTTAGGCCGTGCTTTTATGGGCCCT
>JAODPA010000277.1:0-14285 GCA_025585075.1 Nepenthes mirabilis | reverse complement strand
CTGTAAATGTTTTATTTTAATAAGGTAAATTTAAACAATTACTTTATTATTTATTGATATGTTTAGGATCAAATGGGAAGATTTGGACCCTAAAAATTTCGGAAGAACCCTGATCATCATATAATCGAGTGGCCACCATGAGGATGGGCTCCTAAGTTTTTGAGTGACCACATTACCAAGCCTTCAAATTGCCAAGCTACATGGCTATAAGCACCGAGATATCAGCCGGTGTTGTCAGAATAGCACTATGCGATTAAGATGAGTCACTGTCACAATCCATATTATCAGAGATGTCTAACATCAAATGGGAAGATTTGGACCCTAAAAATACTAGAAGAACCCGGATCATCATATAATCGAGTGGCCACCACATAGATGGGCTCTTGAGTTTTTGAGTGACCACATTACCGAGCCTTCAAATTGCCAAGCTAAATGGCTATGAGCACCGAGACATCAATCGATGTTGTCAGAGTAGCATTATGCGGTCAAGATAAGTTACCGTCACAATCCACATTATTAGAGAGATAGACCATCAAATATCTTATAGACAAGATTATCCAAAGATTCTTATGTCATAACATTGTTTTGTCTATTTGGACCAAAATAACATAGAAACACTTGCTAATGTGCCACATCAACTATGATCAAAATGAAATGTTTAAGGAACTATGCATATGATAAGTTACTCATGAAGACACACTCAGAGCACGATATCTAGACAATGGTTTAGTAGTTCCCAAAGGTAAGAAAAGCAGTCATAATATATGCACTCATCAATAATAGTTATAAAGACTGAGTCAATATGCAAAAAAAATTACTTAGCTATTCAGAATAATTAAGGGTGAATGATTATCTAGTAACTAGTTTTCTTAATTATTGACCTCAGATAGATTACCAAATTATCCACAACATAAGAACTAGTATATCTATAAATATAAGCGTCCTTAATATAAAATGGATCTTAATAGTGACGGCAGAAATGGGTCGGCCCAAAAGGCGCCCTGCTCAGAAGGAATATGGCTTACTAGCCTAGAGGACAGTCAACACCTCTGTTGACTGAACGTGATCCTATAGTCGATCAGATGTGGCCCAGACTGAGTATGGCTTAAGTCGGATAGCCCATGGCGTCGTTCCTACGTATGAGAATTTACCTGCCTTAACCAATCAAAAACCAAATATCTCCCCGGATCACGATCTTCTCGGGAAAGGAAACCTCCAACTCAGTGTATCTTCCATGATAAAAATTTCAACATTTGCCACATACAATATTTTCAAAGGGAAGGAAGGAATCCATCTGACCAATCACGGTTGCTATAAATGGCACCAGCAACCTCCTTGCCGGCTGGCAAAATCTTCTCCAGGTAGTTAGTAGCCAACCTTACCCCCTAAGCGAGGTTGAGAGAGCTCCAAGGCTATAAAAGGCTATTGAGAAAAACTCCGGGGGCATGCTCTCTTGAATGCACACATCAACTCTTGTAGACACAATTAAGCAAGCCCATAAGCGCTGTAACTCTCTTTGTCTACCAAGCCTTGAGAATTTTCTCATAATTCTCACCTCCACGACACTAAAGCCACTCTCCATGAGCGCATTACCACAAAGTCACTTCACGGCGAATACAACCTTTGAGTCAGACTTACAAATCCCCTTTCCCTGCATTGTTTTTCATATGTTTTGTCTTTACATTTTTTATCCCATAAGAAAGATTATTGATTTGAGCGTTAGAAGATATATTGGTGAGCGAGTTTTGTCAATTTTTTGACCTCTCGTTTTTTGAGTTGTGGTGTGTATGATCTAAACTAAGAAATATGGGGATGGGGACCCGCTTCAGCTTGATTTAACAACCTAGCAGCACCTAAATCCATTGATAACTTGGATCTAGGACATATCAGATCTAAAAGTTGAGATCAATCATCATATTTTGCTAATGCATCTAGTGTTTAACAAAGCAATCACTCATTCATAAAATATTTCAAAATACTTGTTTAAATATAAATCTCATAACATTCAAATCAATACCAAATGTTATGAACTTATCCCTAGATGATCTTTTTCCCATGAAGAATATTCTAGGGCAAAAGACTGTCCTCAAAAAACGTTCTAATGGCTACTGAAGTTTACGAGCTAGCACAGAACCCAATTTGCAAAAGGAAAAAATGGCCCAAATAACGACTGACCAATAGAAGACCCTCTAGGCCTAGAAAGCACGACAGTTGATCCAAGCGGTTCAACCCCAAGCCGTTCAGTAATAAATGTGCACTTATGATAGATAATGAATGGACTGTTCCAACAATTACAACATCAAATTCAATGGCAACTCAGTTGATAAATGTAGGTGGCATTACACGAGTAACACACCTCATAATTACTGAGATATTAAATACAAATAGCAGTTATATAAGCAATGCACCTCATAACTATAGGGCAATAACGCCTAAGGACGGCCAAATCGGCACCCACATTATAAATACACCCTTTACTCCATTGAAAAAGGAGAGCTCAATCAGAAAAATATTCAAACAGACAAATGCTCAAACAAAAGCTACTCAAGCATACGAGTGCATCTCTCCAAAAGCCACTTTCTTGATAAGTACAACATTTCAAAATCACTCACTCCTTCGAGCGCACCTATCAGAATTTGATTTTCCATCGAACACTCAATCCCCACTCTACTCGCATTCTTACATTATTTCCCTCCGATCTTTTTCAACAAATTAGAACGATTACTGACTTGAATATCAGAAGATATTTCAATGAGTGAATATCGTATTCTTTTTACATCTTATTTGTTAGTTATGGTGTGTAGGATTTAGGTTCAAAATAATGAAAACCAGACCTGTTTTAAGTCGGACTCTTGAATAAGATGACTCCCTAGTTCATTTGATAATTTAGATCCAAAAACACATTATTGGCACTATCTGTGAGAACGATAAAAAGTCTAACCATACAACCAATGAAAGTAAACATGGTAAACATTATGGCTCAAGCAAGTGCACTAGCAAGGGACATCATTTCCCATGGCAACGACCCAATCGTGGGTAGTCATGGGGGAGGTCGTCCAACCACAAACGTGGAGGCATTGGCCGCCTGGGTGGACACATTATTGAAACTACTCCAGACCATATGTACCCGTCTGGAGGGACAATCACTAGGGGCTCCTTCCTCCGACTCCCATACTTCAACATTTAAAAGGAGAAGCCAAAGGAAGAGAAAGCCCACCAAGGAGATAATCCAACGGCGTAACAATCTTGAGGCTTGAGAGGCTATGATCGATAGGGCCCAAACGTGGCTAGAAGGATGATTAAGTCCCAGAGCATGGGATAAAAGCCTAATGCGGTGAAATCCACATTGCTCCCAAGACAATTAGAGGCTTTCAACTTGAGAAGAGGCCTCATGCAGTACCCTGCCAAAAAAGGCCCATAGTCGACCGATCCAGTACATCTCTCCAAACCACTAGGAGTTGAGGACATTCCTCAATACTGAGGATTGTATCCACCTTCTAAATGAAGGAGAGGATTTGAAAGATCGAACAACAGCTGTTCAAAGGAAATATTGACAGACACTTTGCTGACCCAGGAAGGTCACCATTCATAAGGGAGATCCAAATGTAGTAACTCCCTTGAGAATTCAAGATGCCAGCCTTACAGCTCAATGACAAAAGTTTCGATCTGATAGACCACTTGGATCACTTTTGTACTCAATTGGGATTCTAGGGCCTTGACGACATGGTCATGTATCACTATTTTTCATTGACTCTCAAGGAGGACGCTTAAATTTAGTTCTATTGATTATAACCAAATTCGATCAAAACATTTTAAGAGTTGGTCGATAATTTTCTGTTACAGTTCGGCTCTAGTTAGAGGGAGGAGAAGCAGTTTTGGTACCTTATCCATAGTTGACAAGGGTTGAATGAAAGTCTGAAGTGCTTCTTGATCTGCTTCAATGTAGAGGCCCGAAGGATATCCAAGCTGACCGACAATATGAAACTGACCTCTTTTATAGCGATCGTGCAATTGGGTGACTGTTTTAAGTATTTGGTCTAATAAGAGTCCAAGATCTTTCTTAAGGTAGAGACCATCATCTGTGCGTACATCGCTGCTGAGGAGGCCAACGAAGTGAAGAGGATGGAGTATGTAAACCACCATTCGGGATCGACAAGTGGAAGGAAGAAAAATAAAGATGTCTCTAACACCCGAGATCCCAGGAAGCAACCAAGAATGGAGCCAGGTGTTTGAAAGGAGTTCCAACCTTTAAACCTGACTCCTTTAAATAATACTCGGATGAACATCCTCATGTTGATCCGGGATGAAAAATTCTTGAAATGGCTAATGTAGCCTAAGAACATAGAGGGAGGAGATCAATCTAAGTATTGCTCCTACCATTAATCTCTAGGTCATAATAGCAAGGACTGTTGGACGTTACAGAAAGAGATTGAGACCCTCATTCTAAAAGGGTACCTCAATAGGTTCCTAAGAGACTTGAGGCAAGCCTCTGGAAAAACAAATGATGACGAGTTGGGCCCGCAGGAGTAGCCATGCAACTAGATTGCAGTCAAAGTGGTTATTATGGTGTTCACAAGATCACCCTAGAATAACCCTTCAGACCATCCAGAGAAGACTTCCAACAGTAAGAAATAGAGGGTAGGATTTAGGAATGTTGTCATTAGTTTTAGTTATAATGATATGACATATATAATAACTCCATATTCTAACCCCTTTTTTATTGTATTTGCATTCATCTCGGATGGTACGCTTAACTATCAATAGAGACGAATCTTCATTGATAATATAATTTTAAAAAATTTACTACATTTCGATACCTATTTTATACTTGGAATAAAAAAAGATCAGATGAGATCAGTTGAGGGATCCCTATATAGACTCAATAACGAACCTGTTTTAGTTCCAAGAAACCATCTAACTGGGGGTCACATTAGGAACGTATCCAAAAATAGCATCCCGTATGCTCACATTTTTGGTAGTCAACCTACCCTACTTAGTCTCATTCGGAGTGGTGACGTCGATCCCATATCTCAAAATGAAGTTCATGACAGCATGCGTCGTCATAGAAGTCCTAGGTGACCAAGTCACTGGCCAAATATGTTACTTATATTAGGTCAATCAAGCAGTTTCAAATCAATTGATTGAAGACTTCGATATCCTAGATGAAGCAACAGTATAGTAAGGATAATCTGGTGAGTCAACTGACCAGATCCCTCTAGATCCCAATAAGTTAGAGAAATGTGTGTAGATTGGAAGCTCATTGTTGGCTCACTTGAGTAAATAGTTGATGATTTTTTTTTAACAAAACTCTAATGTGTTTGCATGGACATCCGCTGACATGCCAGGATGTTGACCGGAATAATGGTTCATAAATTAGGTATTGATTTTGGTCACAAGCTCATTAGATAAAAGTGGAGGAACCATTTCATTGAGAAGTTAATTACCATGAGAGAAGAAGTTAAGAAGCTACTCGACGCAGGCTTTACAAAGAAAGTCTAGTATTCAAACTAACTGTCAAATATATTACTTGTCAAGAAGAGCAATGAAAAATGGTAGATATGTATCGACTTCACTAATATGATTAAAACGTATCTAAAAGATAATTTTTCGTTGCTAAGAATTAACCTACTGGTAGACTCAATATCTGAACACGAACTGTTAAGTTTTATGGATGTCTATTCGAATTACAATTAGATCTGAATGAGTCCCGATGAATAAAAGTACACATCTTTTATGACGGACCAAATGACATATTGCTACAAAATTTTCAAGGTACATGACGAGCTTGTCCAAAGAACCCAAGAGCCACATACCAGAGACTCATAAATAAAATATTTGAGATACAAATCGGGTAAAATATAGAGGTGTATATAGACAATATGCTCATCAAAAGATTATAACGACCATATTTGTGATCTCAGATAAGCCTTTGAGGTGCTCCGAGTACACCAAATAAAGTTGAATCTAACCAAATATGTATTTGGAGTAACTTCAAGGAAGTTCCTCGGCTTTATCATATCTCACCGGGGGATTAAAGAGAATCCTAAGAATATAAAAGCTATCATGGATATGAATCCACCTCAAACTGTTAAAAAAGTTCAGAGACTCATCGGAAGACTTGTAGTATTCTCCTTATTCGTAACGAAGTCAGTAAAAAAATATCTCCCTTTCTTCAAGGCCTTGAGAGGGATAAAAATGAGCAATTTTTAGTGGACTGCCGATTATTAGGCAGCCTTCCAAGAACTAAAGGAATACTTTACCAAGCCACCTCTCTTAAAGAAGGCAAATAACTATTTCTTTACCTCACAATATCAGAAACAACACCGAGCTTGGTCCTGATTGGACAAGAGTCTGAGGTACAATGATCAGTTTACTACATTAATAAAATCCTAATAGACACCAAGACTCGTTACTCGCATGCTGAAATGATTGCGCTAGCACTGCTATAGTTGGCTAGGAAGTTACGACCGTACTTCTAGGCCCACAAAATCATCATCATCATAACGGACCAGCCATTGAAAGAGATTTTGTAGAAATTCAACATGTCCGAACAATTAATTAAATAGATTATTGAATTGGGCGAGTTTGAAGTAGAATTTTAGCCTTGATTGACCATAAAAGGGGAAATTCTCGTAAATTTTATTGTCAAAATGACAACCCTAATTCTAAATGTTGTCAACACAAGAAAGAATGCTTGCAAACCAGAAAAAGCTCCTATTTGGATCTTGCAAGTTGGCAGGTCATCAATCCAATCAAAGAGTGGAGTAGCCATAGTCTTGAGGACTTTAGACGGGTCAGAGGTGAAATACTTGATAACTCTCAAATTTCTAGCTGCCATTAATATCACCGAGTAGGAAGATTTATTAACCGGACTTAGGCAGACAAATAAATGCTTGGTAAAGTATCTGATCGTCCATAGCGACTTAGAGTTGATCATCAACCAGAACACTGAAATTTTTAAAATATTTAGCCTATTACTCGTGAGATATCTTTCTAGAGTGAAATGCTTGACCAAGGTATTTGACAAGTTGGAAATACTCCACATCCCGAGAGAAGACAACTGGAAGGCAGATCAATTGGAAAAAGTGGCAACAATTGAAAATCTCAAACAATATGCCCATGATATGCGAGAAGTTCTAGCAAACCTAAATACAAAAGTCCTAAAGTAAGAGATGCTCTGGATATGAGATGACAATAGTTGGATGACTCCATACAGAAGGTACTTCATGGAAGGTCTTACACTGGAGGACTCGGATGACGCTAAGCTCATAAAGAAGATAGCAAGCTGGTATACTATCATGGATGGGAGACCATAAAGATAGGGTTATTCTATCCTCTACATACGATGTTTCACACTAGAAGAGGTTGACTATGTGCTAAGAGAAGTGTATCTTGAAATTCATGGATTGCATATTGGAGGTAAGAACTTACATTTAAAGTCATGCGACGAGACTACTACTGGTCAACGATAAAGAAAGACACTATGAAATTCGTGAAGAAATGTGAAAATTGTCAAATTCATGGCAACATTGTTCATTAGCCACACAGAACTGTAGGTCTTGTAGTCATTATAGCCGTTCGCACAGTGGGAGCTCGACATATTTGGCCTATTATCCAGAACACCTGGATAAAGAAAGTTTATCATAATCGACATTAACTACTTTACAAAGTGGATGGAGGCCTCCTTACTGGTAATGATCACCAAGTAAAACGCTACAAAATTTGTCTAACAGAATACCATATGAAGATTTAGGATTTTTGAGGTTATAGTGACTGGTAACGGAACCCAATTTACTGGTAAAAGATTCACCAAATATTGCATGAGTTTAGGAATCCAATTGGTTCATACTTCCGTCGCATATCCATAAGCGAATGAACAAGTGGAGATAATGAATCAAACTGTACTACAAAGGTTGAAGACAAAGCTAGAAGACGTAGGGAGCCCTTCGATGGATGAAGTACCTTCTGTGTTGTGGTCCTACACAATGACACCAGAGGAACCTACATGAGAAATACCCTTCAATTTATGGTACAAGAATGAAGCGGTCATCCCGGTAGAGATCGATTTGCCTAACCTCCGAGTCAAAAATTTTGATCCACAAAGCAATTTTTATCAACTCAGAGAGCATTTTAACTTGTTGAAGAAGCCCAACATGTGGCAAGGCTGTGCACGACAACTTATTAACAATGGATCTCTCTGTACTATAACATGAAGATAAAGGAACGTCAGTTCAAGGTGGGAGACCTAATTCTACAAAGTATAGAGATAATAGGTAAAATCATTGACAAGAATAAGTTGTCCTCGAATTAAGAGGGACCATTCCTAATTTTTGTGATTCTCCAAAATAGTGCGTACAAGTTATGCATTTAGAAAGAAAACTGATCCTAATGATATGGAACACCATTCCTCTTAGAAAATATTATCAGTAAACAGTTTCCGGGTATAGGTAAATTTAGTACATGTCATGTGAACAACTTGTACGATATAAATGTATTTCAATTAATAAAATGATCAGTCGCCTATTTTATTTGGTATTCATGTAAATGCATGTGTGTGATTGGATAGACTTAAAGACCCAAACTACTCATAAGTCATGTGAAATACTACGCCCATCACCCAAGTGGTTCAATGGTAGTCGAACACTAAACCTCAGTCCACATAACCAAGCTACCCAAATGAGGTCAAAGACAACGACCCGAGGGCTTCAGGACATAAGTCAAACCCTCTCTAAAGCGATCAAAACAAAATAAAACATTATGGGGCTTTTTATCTTGCGTGCGACAACTTCCTTTAATGGGAATGAGCACCATCAATCGACGACGGTTGGCAGACTAGAACCCAATGCATAAGTGCAACAACTCCCTCTAAGAGGGACGAGCACTATTAGCTAGGTGCAGGTGACGATCTAGGCTCCATCAAAGTTTGATGACTAAGGTGGTTAAGCCTAGTCGGTCACAAAGAGGCTTTCCCAGTGCTTCAGTGTCCTCTTACATAAATAAGCATAATTAGACAAATATATCCAAACAAGCCCAGCGATAATGGCAGCAATGTTTAGTCGACAAATAAAATAAAGATTGAGCAAAAATATTCAACATAAACTTGGAGACATCAATGACAATTATCAGAAGATCTAGTTGATTTATTAATTAATCAACATATAAATATACAACATAGAGTATCCATCAGGTGGATTATAAGAAAATCCTTAATGCCTACGACTCGAATAGAATGACTATCCTAATTCCGAGACCCCCCCCCCTCCGTTAAGCATGGAGATGGCTCCCCTCCTATCTGTGAAAAATCAACCAAATCAAAATGACAAAGAGCTCTAACATTTCTCAAATCAAGGAAGCCAAGAGGAAATTCGAGAGCAGTTAAGGACACAATCCGTCTATAGTGATGAATGCCATCCCAGAATTTGTCGTCCAACGCATGATCAATTTCTTTTGGACAAAGACGAGTCCTTAGCTCTCCTTTGAGTCGAGCACACTTACTCCGAAGATCAGTGAATTGTTGTTTAACCTCTTGAAGTCTGTCCTCGAGCGAAGCGATCCATTCCAAAGCCAAAGATCTTTCATCCAAGAGCTCTTGGGATCTTACTTGAGACTCAAACAGCTCTTGGTCAAAGAAAGTGGCCCGTTCTCGACTCTATTGAGTCTCAACGATGGTAGTATCAACCCAAATCTCCATCTTTCTGAGTACGGCAGAATTAGCATATGTTTGAGATAGGCGAGAGATCTCAGTATGTCACTGATACAAAGCCTTCGTCATCAAGGGAAGCACTTCCTTTGACTGTCAAGCAAAATAAAACGGTCAATCATAAACAACAACAAAAAGCATAATCACAGAATGAGGAGTTCTCCAGGCAGTACTTGAAGGAGAAATAGACCCTCTTGTGAGATGGACCCTCCTGAAAAGATGGATTGGGAGAATCCTTGGGTCCAAGTGTAGATGGAGGCATCCAATACAGCAAAAGTATCACATGGTGATAGAGCAGCACCTCAAAACCCAAAGGAGAGGGTGATACACCTTCCGAAAGCTCGGGTATTAACGCCTCTGGGCGAGACCCCCCTCAATAGTTGCGGCCTCTGAATTATTTTTAATTATTTCCTCAATCATCTAATCATTATTAGCACCCTCCTCAATAAAAACTGCAGGAGGTGTGGAGACAAGTGCATCTGGTGACAAAGTGACCAGTATTGGAACCCTGTACTCGGCTACCGTTGAAGTGTCTATCGGTTCACCCGATCCACCAATCGAGGTGACATTTATTATAACAGTACAATAAATTGAGGGCTCACCGTCCTCAACCTGTCCGGTCATCTCTTCAAAAATCGAGTCGACCGGAGAAGAATGAGTAGAGCTTGGCCTCCGCGATGATTCACCAACATGCAGCGCAATCTCTACTTCATAAGCCTCGTCGTTGACAGGATCGAGTTTAGAAAAGGTAGGTGAGGGAGAAATCACCCTGCTGGTCGTTCTTTTATGAGAGTCATAAATGAACAACTCTCCCGGCTTCCTCTTGGGCCAACGAAACGACATGGCAGTAACATCACTTCCTTCCTCCCTAACCTCCCACCGAGCCTAGGCAAATGCCTTTTAGGTGACTCAAGAATCTGTATGACACAGGACGGCAACATTAACTTTAACAATCCTCGTCGGCGGCCTCGCCATTTTCACCTCAGTCTTAAGGATATCTCCGGCGTAAACACCATTAACTCTACCCTAATTATTTGAGAAAGTCTAGTTGGAAGGAATCATCATGGAAAAGAAATGGTCTTTCCAATCCTTTATTGAATCCAGGTTCCCCCTACTTATTTTAAACTTTTACAGGGGATGAGAGACATTCAATCAATATCCTGATTGAATGAAAAGATCGCCTTCAAAGCCCGAGCATTCAGGAGAAGTTTCTTAGAATGAAAGAAGACACAAAGAAATCAAGTATCGAATAGTATTAGAATGAAGGTGAGCCACATGAATCTCCAAAGACACAAAGATCTCATACAACCCTTTCACAAATGGAAGGCAAAGACCTAATTTCAGATGGGCCTCGTAAATAATAATAAATCCAAGCTGAGGAGCGCAAGCTCTATCTTTATCCCTGGGCACTTTGTATGGAATAGCGCTTGGGATGTTATACTCCTCATACAGAGCATCCACTTCTTTGCTAGTGAGGACAGAATGGATCACAGCAACGCCCTAGAGAGCTGTTCAAAAAGCCGGGGAATTAAGAAGGAAAGAAAAGAAAACTAGGATAGAGCCATATGAAGAGTAAAGAAGTGCAGAAACGGTAGATGGTTAGAGTTTAAATAGTCAAAGTTTTGGCTCAGGAATAGCATCGTTTAAGAAAATTGAAGAGGAGTGTCCCCATAATGGTTGAGACATGTGCCTGCACCAAAGAGTGTTGCGGCGCATTAGTATCGCTAAGCCAATAATGATTGCTTGACACTACACTTCCCTGCACAACCTACAGATAGCTGGCTGCTTTAACGCCCAGGTTAACGAATTTCTAACGCAGCAAGGGTTATGATGCCCTTACACTTTGCTTTCTAATATAGCAAACTTACGATGTGTGACCCTGATGTGCTCAAGACTAATTTGATTAATTTACGTCTTAATTGGACAATTGGGATGAAATATTATAATTTGAATTTTTAGAAGATCGAATTATCAGTTGTCAGAATTGTCAGATTGTCAAAAATTATGTGATGACAAAAAATAACACCCAAGCGTTTCAACTATTCCAAGTATATAAAAATATTGGAACTATACAATAAAAATAAATAATGCTTGAGAAGTTTCATTCATTAATTCCGTTCACAAAGTATAGACTTATAACAGTAAAAATATAACTTAGAACAAAATAAATAATATATAGAATAATGACCTGATTACAGTAGTCCATTTGACCTTATGACAGACAAAAGTATAAGGAAAGCTCATCCCATGGACACAGTAGAGTTACTCATTAAACTGCCTACTCCAAACAGGAAAAAGTAGAGAAGCCCTCCCTATAGAAATAGAAAATAGTTCTCTTGAGAGTTACACCCATTCTTAATAGGGAGGTAAATAAAAAAGAAAAAGAAACCTTTTCCCAGAGTCAGGAGAAGAGTTATAGAAGAGTAGACTCTTTAAAATGGACAGAGAGAGGAAGAACCTTTCCCGAGTCAGAGTCTGAGACACCTCATCTTCAGATTTGAATCAAAGAGGACTACGCAACATAGACGGGAGGAGGTAAAAATTGGCCCCAAAACCTGTGACCTTGCTTTAATAATACATGCCTGATTTTGGGTCAAGCATAAAAAAGGGAAACTAAAGTGGATTCCCATATAAAAGAGGATAACCAAGATAGATTTCAGGCGTATCCTCAAATCTTGACTTCAAACGCCGAAGAAGAACTCCGTCCAATTCTGGCTTATGGCAATAAAAGGTCGATGCTAACTCCAAATAGTCTTACTCCTTAGAAGATGAGAGACACATCATGACACAAAGTATAGAGAGCTTCTCCATTTATAATTGAAAGGAAAGATCAACAGGCAATTAATCTAAGAAGGTTACACATCCCTGCATTGATGGCGGAGGATCGAATTAAATCCTTCTAAATAGAGCACAAAATCTGTAGAATATTTAGGGAAGGAATACGCACGAAGATCTGTAACTAATGCCCCATCATGAACATGTTGAGAGCTAAAAATTTAAACCTTTCGACATGGGGGTTGTGATGGATACGACAGTTCACGAGCTAGCCCAAAACCCAATCTGTAGAAGGAAGAAGAGCCCAAATGGTGACAACTCAGTAGAAGACTCTCTAAACGAAAAAAGCGTGGCAGTTGACCTAAATGGTTTGACCCAAAAATGTCCAACAATAAATTGGCACTTATAAATAATCAATGGACTGCTCCAATGGTTACGATACTAGATTCAATGGTTAAAAATCGTGACAACCCAACCGATAAATATAGGTGACGGTTACACGAATAACGTCTATCATGGTTATTGGGATATTAAATATAGGCAACTGTTATATGAGTAATGCTCTTTATAACTTTAGAGTGGTAACTTCAAAAGACGGCTAAATTGGCACCTACACTATAAATATACCCTTTCCTCCATAGGAAAAGAGAACCTTGATCAGAAGAGTATTCAAACAGATAAATATTCTAACAATAGCTATTTAAACACATGAGTACATCTCTCAAAATTTCACTCTCCCTACGAATACAACTCCTCAAAATTGCTCACTCTTTTGAGCGTATTTATTGAAATCTAATCCTCCATTAAACATTCAATCCCTATTTTACTTGCATCCTTACATTCTTTTCCTCGTATCTTTCTCAATCAATTAGAAAGATTATTGATTTGAGTGTCAGATGAAATATCGAAAGTGAGCCCCATATTTTTTGTACCTCTTATTTGTTAATTGTGATGTGAAGGATCTAAATTTAGAATAATAAAAATTAGACCCGTTTTCGGTCAGACTCTAAAATAATGTAACTTCCTAATGTATTCAATATTCCGAATCTAGAGACACATCATGTTCATTACCTTCTTTTCACTTATTTGTCTTCTAATTTTTCTACTATAACACTTACTTGATCGTTGAATGATAAATAAAAAAGCTATTCTAGTACCTACAACATCTTATTTTTATTTGAATAGAATCTCAAAGTGCACTTTAGAAACTCTTGGGTCAAATTTAAATTTATAATACACATCATTTTTGATAACAGGATAATAAAAAATTGACTAATTTTACATAAATGGGTGAGCAATATTGGTTAATAAATAAATTTAGTTAGACTAATAAATAAATTTAGTAGAGTTAATAAAAACTTTTAGAGACATAAATAAATTTTTATAAATTCATTTATAAGTATACATGTATGTAATTTTTTTTCTTTATAAAAAGATTTATTAGGATCAATCGACCCCACTCCTCCTACTTTAGATCCTCTCCTAGTTTTCATTGGTTCTCTAGACGATACTAAAACTTATCTCTTTGATTACTTCCTTGCTTTCATCCACTATATTGAATTTCGTGTTTGAACTCATTTTTTTGCTTGAAGAGAATTTATAAGAAGATGAGAGATTTGCTGTCAATTGCTTGAGAGATCCTCTCTCTCAAAGGAAAAGTTAATATGAAAAGTTAACAATCTCTTTCAAATTGAGAATACACTCCCATTTTCGAGTTTGTCATAAATTTAATGTGAATAACCCACAAATAAAAATTATGTATCAGATAAATTTAAATAAATAGTAATAATAATTAAATTCATGAGTATAA
>JAODPA010000266.1:0-14286 GCA_025585075.1 Nepenthes mirabilis | reverse complement strand
ACTAAAAGTTAAATATTGATGCGTCCCTATATTCGGGTTACTGTTGGGACTAGAAATCTACTTGATTTTTGTCGTTGGGTCGAATTAAAGCGGGTCTAGAATGGTAGCTTCAAACCTGGATTCTACACATCACAATTGAAAATGAGATGTCGGAGGATTGCGAGAATTGCTCCCGCCTTATATCATCTGACACTCAAATCAGAAATCTTTTTCAAAAAAATAGATATTAGGAGAATGCGATGAATGTATAGATGCACATAGTGGTGGATTCAGCGTTTGGATACATCCGACTAAGGAGCGACTTGAGGTGCGCTCGATGAAGGGTGGCTTAGAGGTACGCCTGATCAAAGAGCGGCTTAGAGATGTGCCTGATCAAAGGGCGGCTTAGAGATGCGCCCAATCGAGGAGTGTCTTGGAGGATCTCCGCAGAAGGGCGGCTTAAAGGTATGCCCAACTGAGTGCGCCTTAAAGGAGCGTCCGCTGAGGGACGATTTAGAGATGTGCCCGATTGAGGGGCGGTTTAAAGTGCACCCATTAAGGGGTGGCTTAGAGGTGTGCCCACTTATGGTCGGCCTAGAGAGGTGGATCTGGGTGCTTCTCTAGAAGTTTGGGCGTGGTTTATGTCATTGGGGGAAATTTCTTCATTTGGACTTGGGAGAAATTGGGCCGCTGGACTCTCAAAGCCCTCTCTCTCCTCTCCTTTTTCTCTTTTCTTCTTCTCTACTGAAGGTGATTTTTTAGGTAGCGTGAGCCTTGTTTGATTGTGCCCTCTTTGGCCCTTCCCTCTCTTTGAATTCTCTCCTCTTTCTTGCTGTAGTGAAAGGGTGTTTATAGCTGACGGAGACAGTTGTTGACAGTTGGGAGTTCTGAATTGTAACGATGATTGAGAGCTCTGCTTATGGCAACTACTGCTTGTCTGTGGGGATCATTTCCTTTTCCAAGAGGATCATGGAGATCATAGTGTGATCGCGTCCTCTGAGGAATGATTCACCGGATCCTTCTTATCATCTGGGGTGGCGAATAATCCCATACAGGATCTCATCGGCTTCGGTTTTCATTCCGAGAGGTGGAAAAATATTGAAAATATCCTGGTGATATCCATTGAAACTAGTACGGTTTTGGAAAGATCCCCTTCTAAGTTGTGCATTGGTGAAAAATTGAAAATTTTCATTCTTGGAGAGATCGTGATTTTGGACAATATTTGTGGGATATTCACTGAGATTGGATGTAGCTTTGATAAGAATCTCTGTTCAACTGTGTCAAGCAATCTGGCAAAATATTATGTGGTGGATCTTACACCCGATTTCAGTTCAATGGATGGGACCTAGGCCAGTTCACCCAAATTGGCCTTGCGATATGGGCCGTCACCTATTGGGCCTCTGCATTAGTTCGTGAGCCTGGGTCTTGGGCTAGCCAACGTGACAATACCTGATGCATCCTAGATCTGAGCTTTGGATGAATTCAGGCTCAACTGCTCTTCTGGTCCTATCACTGTCCTGTGTGCCTGGGATTCTACACATAACAACAGACGACGAGAAATCAGAGAAAAACAGCGTGAGCCGATTTTATTTTCGACCATGTTCGTTTTGGACTGCTTCTGGTTTACTTGAAAGACTTTTTCAGTCAATTGGAGCATTAACCGTCCCATAGACAAGTGGGCCACTATACATTCTGAACCACTTATCCTCTTGGGCCGCCCCACTACAGCCGTCCCCATCACTAGCCCCCAATGCCGGTGGCCCAGATTTTCAACCTCCGGCATGTTCAAGATGGGACGCGACTGGCCGTGTTATCTCCTTAGGTTTTCCCTTTTCACTGTTCTTGACATGATTTTCCTATTTTTCGACTCTCTACAGATTCACCAAGTTGGTGTCTTTTGGTGTTTACCGTTTCTACCTACTTCCCCACGTGCTATAAATTGGGAGCTTTGACGTTTCTTGGCAGTGTCTTCTTCAATACCTAGTTGGATGGTATGGGAGCTTGACATCGACGGGAAGCTAGCTACTCCAGTTGCTGGCTTGGGGCTTAGGATGTTCATGTTCTCTAGCGCTGCTGTTTCGAGTCATGACGCTTAGACTGCTTTAGTCACTCCTTTTCATGTAGACGGCCATTTTGGTCACCCCTTTTCACAGGCATGGTTGTTGTTGAGATTTGAATTCGGGTTCAAGTCTTGCCACATTCGAATCTTGACAACCCTTCGAGGGCCGGGTGGCCTCCTTACATTTTTCTCTCTCTTTTTCCATCTCTACTGTTTCATCATGTATTAGCGTCTATTGGTCGTGTAACTTGTAAAGAGATAGTTAATAAGAAAACTTGCAACTATTTATGCGAACAATTTCTCTGTTAGCTTCTTGTCTTTCGTTGCCATGCATATTTTGCTATTTTCATTGCTACCACTATTTTTTATTTTGTACATTGGAATGAACGTTGACTGGATTCATTGTCCATATCGCTTGAATCTAGTAAGCGAGACAGAGCCAGAATGGAGGTTGACTGGATTCATTGACTGTAACGCTTGAATTCGGAGAACGGAGTAAAAATGAAGATTGACCATATTCGTTAACCGTATCACTTGAATCCGGAGAACAGGGCGCACCCGGAATGGTGGTTGACCGGTACCATTGACTATATCACTTGAATTTAAAAGCAGGACGGAGCCGGAATGGAGATTGACCGGATTCATTGACCGTAACACTTGAATCCGAAGAACGGAGTAGAAATGAAAGTTGGTAGGATTCGTTGACCGTAACATTTGAATTCGGAGAGCGGGATGAAAATAAAGGTTGATTGGACTCGTTGACCGGATTAAATCTGGTGAATATTGGGGATTGTCTTTGATGTATTATTTTATTCTGCTGCCGACTGGGCGCTTAAAGAGTTGCAGAGCCGTTTGGGGACTCCCGCTTCTCTGTGGGACTCGTTGTTTTTTGCCACATGTCATCACGGAAGGTAGCTGTAATCCCAACAATAAATGCAATAGAAGATATGACTTGACTACGTCTTTTTCGGAATCGACACATGTCCGTTATGATTGCCACGCCTTTTCAATGCATTGCTTCACCTTGGTAGTGGCAACCTTTATAAAAATGACGTGGCTATTCAAGTCTTCTCCTTCCTTCTTCGCATCACAGCCACCAAGTTTTCTTCTTCCTTTGCCTTTCTGTTTTCATGGTGCCTACTGTTAATGTAATCTCTTCCGTTCTTGACTCCGGTGCTGTTAAGGCCCTTTACGCAATATAACATCCCGAGCTCCATCGTGCTTGCAGTTCCTGGGAGGCTTGATAGGGCTTGCTTTCCACTTGAGGACACATTACCGTATATGAGGCTCACTTGTAGAGTGGGCTTTGTCTTGCAATTCCTGAGGAGTTGCTCTGCATCTTCAGGGCATTTGGTGTCTGTATCGCCTGACTCCATGCGAATGTTGTGCGTTACCTTTATTTGCTCTATATTTTCTTTCTCCATCATTTGCGGATGCTGACCGTGGAGGCAGTTAGGGTTATATTTCAGTTTACCTAGAGTGGAGACTGGATTTCGCTCTCTCCCAGGGAGTTGCACATCAGTAGCGCAATATACGAATCTGTGAAGAACTGGAAAGACCGATTCTTCTTCGTTAGGGTCTTCGATGACTGGCCCTTATCTAAAAACTGGAGCAACGTTCTTGAGGTCTTCACAGAGAGGCGTTCTCAAGAAGAGGTGGAGGCTGTGGAGTTTCTATTGAAGTTGGTGCGAGAGCACCGCCACGAGTTTAAGAGGGACCACTTGGGATCCTGTGAGGAGGTTAGGCGAGCTCATTGGGGTCCACCTTTGCCGGTCCAAAAGTCCAAAGCTCTTCTGCCGGCGCCATCGTAGCCCAAGAGGAAGGCTAGGGTTCTTGTTATCGGGGATTATCCTACTAGCCCCAGAAGGAAGCGGGTTGCACCCATTTTGTCTTCCTCCTCATACTCCACCGATCCTGATTATCGCATGGTTGGGCGCCTGGCAGGCGTTGGTGAGCATTCTGTAGTGGAGACTCCCATTAATATTTCAGATTTGGGAGTTGAGGGAGTTGTCGCCAGAGAGCCATTCGTCGAGCCACCATCGTCCGGTGTATCTAAGGCACTAGCTGCGCCGATGGAGTTGGTGCCTGTTGCCGGAGAGTTGGAGGAGTCAGCCATTGAGCAACCGGTGGAGCTGTTTGTCCAAGAGTTCGCAGGATTAGTGGCAGCACTACTGGCGGAGTCGGTGGATGCTGGTGACATCAGTCTCCCCGTCGCACTGCTTCCTGTGGCAATAGGCATCTTGGAGGCTGCTCCAATGGAGGTTCTTGTTGAGGGAGCCAGTGCTGTTGTGGGAGCCATGATCAATGCAGAGTTGGCTCAGGAGGCCACCACACTTGGTCTCCCAGCTGGCCCATCAGAAGACCTTCAATGGAGCCCTGAGTCACAAGATTCAGCGGGAAAGAGGAAGCGCAAGTTCCTGACGGTAACCCTTCTAGGGAAACTTCCTCTTTCTTTTTCATTCCGCCGGTGTGGTTTCACTTATCTTTGTTCTTGTGTTTTTTGGAATTGCAGGACCAAAGGATACTTGGAGTAGTGATGAAGGGCTTGTGCCAGTGGGTGGAAATGATCAACGAAAGGGAGGAGGAAATTATCTGGTTGAGGGAGCTCCTAAGTCACTCGAGCGCCATTGCCGTCTAGGCCCAAAAAGATCGGGAGGAGAACACTCCTTTCAAGTTATAGATTACAGAGCTGAAAGAGAGGTTAGGGAGGCTAGAAGCTCAGGCCACCAAGGTTGAGAGGTAGGCCAGCAAACTTTGAGTGAAGAATGCCATGCTTGAAGTTGAGATGTCTGTCTGCCTATGCCCAGAGGAGGTAAGTCCATTTTTAATGCCAGAATTTGGGAAGGCATTCACCTCTATAGGAGAATTGTCTCCTTGGTGACACCTGACTTTCCAGTTGGCATTCTCGATCCCATGAATGGCGTGGATTTGGAGCGCAATGACTTGATCAACTTCACCCAGGCTAGAGGGGAGCCTTCCTCGCGCCATCCTAGTGGATCTGCGCCTTAGTTGGAACTTTTTGTATTTTGTTTTTCTCTTCTATGTAATTGTTGTTATATATTGAGCTCTTTTTAATGGAAAGAAGTTTGTTCCATCAACGCATCAATTTCTCTGTCATTGTCCAACTCTTTTTGATCTTTTTTTTTTTTAGTGTGCCGGCTGGCCAACTTGTCATGCCTACGCAGCGGTGTCGGTCGTATCTGAGCTTTGACTGTCGCATACTGATGACTCAATGACGTGATGCAACGTCTGTCCCCATGTGCTGCAGGGGTTTCAATCGGGTAAAGACATGTGTCGCCTTGTACAGAAGCGACACGACCCTTCGAACTTTGTTGGACGCTGTTTTTGGCGGAAAATTTTGCCTATATAAGTGCAGCACCTCCTGCGATTCGCTTCACTGCTTTCCCTCATAGTTCTTCTGCTTTCATCATGGCTGACGAGAATATGATTGATCTTCCAACCCTGCTTGGTTTGGGAAGAGAGGCATTCTCTCCTCCTATGCCGGAATCCCCCTCTAAAGAGAGAAGTAGCGATGGGAGGATGTGGACGGAGAGCAGTGATGGGGACTCCGCTAATGTGGTCACTGATGAGGAATGGAACCATCCAGACCTTCCACGTCTCGATCCTAGGGTGTCCTGATGCAACTCCATTCCATGGGTCTATTGGTTCCTCTAATCAGGTCCGTCTGTTTAGTCGCATAAAAGTATGGATGACCCTTTGTAGTTCCCCTTTCCTGACTCCTTTTTTACTTACCAGACAGTGAGGAGACCCCGTGAGTTGGATGAGTTTTTGTCATCGTAGGGAGACGAGATTGCCCGCATGATGTAGGCTCAGGTCGATCTTGTGGCAGAAGATATGGAGCGTTGCATCAATGCAGTAGTTAGGGATGCGCTGCAGAGCCAGGCTGGGCCAACTATCTCAACCAGGCCCTGCTGGAGTCTAAAAGCAGGCTGCAGGAGGTATCTGGTGCACACGCACGGGCCATGGAAAGGATTGCAGCTCTCGAAGGCAAGTTAAGGCTAAGGCTTCACTAGAAAGAGGTAGCTCCTGCCCTGGAGGAGCAGTTCCAGGCTGGGATTCACTTTAGCAAGAGGATTGTTTCCTTGGCGGACCCCCATTTTCCTGTCGGCTTCCTGGACTCAAGGAATGTCGATGCTTCTCGTCGATCGGAGTTAATAGGGTATCCGATCAGTCATACCCAGAGGCGTCCACCGTATCCCCCAAGGGACCCTTCATCTTCGGGTAGTCATCTAGACAAGTTGTAGGTGTAAGTAATTCATTGTACATGTGAGGCCTTTGAATGCCCTTAAGAGTTTGTTAGTGTTGTTTTTGCCGTGCAAGGCGTTGTATAATTTTCTGAATATAAGCATACTCTTTCTTGGTTTGATCATGTTTTTGCTTCAGGTGGAGGTGCCTAGGTTATTACTCCGGGTGTCCTGCCTTCTATTGGAGCGTGTGTTTTTTTATACTTTGTCCCAATTTATCAACCATTATAGACTGACTGTGCTATCTCCTGTGGGAGGAGGTCACTGCACACGTGCTGTGAAAGGTTTTGTGTTCAACCGCAAATGGGCCGCTTGGGATGGGACAAAGGTTTAATTTGATCGCTCATGGGCCGCTTGGTATGGGACTAAGGTTTAATTCGACCGCTCACAGGCTGCTTTGTATGGGACCAATGTTTAATTCGGCCATTTACGGGCTACTTGGTATGGGATCAAGGTTTAATTCAACCGCTCACGAGCTGCTGAGTATGGGACCAAGGTTTAATTTAACCGCTCACGAGCTGCTTGGTATGGACCAAGGTTTAATCCGATACTTACAAGTTGCTTGGTATGGGACCAAGGCTTAGGCGCAAGCGAGTGAAGACCCACCTGACTTAGGGACAATTTAGATCGTATGTTTCCGTGCAATCTTCATGCAAACATGCATATGGGAAAAAGAAAAAGAGCATAAACATAACAACATGCAAAAAGAAAAAATATTTTATTAATTATTGTATGTTATTACAAGCAAACTTTGAATCACACGCATGACCTACCTAGACTTGGTGCAATCTTTTATTGAAAATAGCACTTTAGGTGGACGGCGTTCCACATCCTTGGAACCAACTTGCCATTTTGGATTCGGAGCTTGTATACTCCGTTCCGTAGAATGGTTGAGGCAGGGAACGGGCTTTCCAAATTTGGGAAAGCTTATTCCTGTTAGCTGTCTTGCCCGTGGCCTCTATACTTCGCAAGACTAGATTTTTAATTTTGAATTGTTGCACTTTTACTTTCTTATTGTAATAGCGGGCGATTTGCTATTGGTAGGCGGCCGTGCGCACTTTGGCCGCATTCTCGGCTTCCTATAACAGGTCTAGGTGCTCCATGATTTTCTAGGAGTTTCCTTGCAGGTCAAAGGCCTCACCTCGGAGACTTAGGAGCCCGACCTTGACCGGAATCACAGCTTCAATCTCGTAGCAAAGATTGAAAGGCGTCTAACGCGTTGGTTCTTTGGGGGTTGTCCGGTATAACCATAGCATGGAGGACAGTTCGTCTACTAATGAGCCCCTTACGTCCTCCAATTTAGTCTTTAAAACGTGCAGCAATGTCTGGTTAGTGACTTTCACCTGTCCGTTCGCTTGGGGGTATACCATCGAAGTGTGGACTAATCTAATACCAAACTAGTTCAATACTTGGTGAAGCACTTGTCCGTGAATTGGATTCCGTTGTCAATTACAATGGCCTTAAGAACACCAAACTTGCTGACTATACTCTACTGGACGAATTCTATGGTATTATACTCGGTGATCTTGGCAATGGGGTGGTCTCGATCCACTTAGTAAAGTAATCGATGCCCGCGATGATGAAATTTATTTGACCAACCGCGATGGGAAACGGGCTGAGAATATCGAGCCCCCACTATGTGAATGGGCAAGGCGCCTGGGGTGTTCTTAGCTCTATCAGTGGTGGGCGGTAAAGGTTTCCATGGAGTTAGTAATTTTCACACCTCTTCACGAAATCAAAGGCTTTTCTCTTCATGGTTGGTCAATGTATCCTTGATGTATCACCTTGAAGGCTAGGTTTTTGCCGTCGATATGCGACCCACAGACCCTGAGGTGGACCTCACACAATTCGTAGTCAGCCTCCTCTGGAGTAAGGCACCGGAGGTATGGGGTTGAGTATCCTCGATGATATAGCTTCCCATCAATTATAGTGTACCAGCCAGCCGTCTTTTTCACGTGTTTGGCTTTGTGTGGGTTGTGCGGCAGAGAATCGTCCGTGAGATACCTCCAGTAGGGAGACATACTATTTTCGCTATTGAAGACCTGCATCGCTTCTTGCACCTCTATGCTGGAAGTGCTCAAGACCTCCCGCATGGCCCTTGAGTATTATTTTAGATTTGATGCTACCGCCGCCCTTACAAGTTAGTCAGTTTTCTAGTTTTCAGTCCTAGGGATGTGGACCAGGTTGAGCTTGTCAAACCTTTGGACCACACTTTTTTTCTTAGCTAAGTATTTGGCCAAGAGAGGAATGAACGCCTTGAAACTCCCCCAGATTTGGTTGACGATTAGCTCTGAGTCGCTGTAGACAGTCAAGTGCTTAAGTAGTCCTTAGCGAGTCACAATCTCACTAGCAGGGCTTCATACTTGGCAATATTATTGGTGGTTAAAAAATCGAGCTTTAGCGAGTACTTCACTTCGAACCTGTTTGGGGTCTTTAGGAACACTTCAACCCTACCGCCTGAGTTTGTTGATGAGCCATCCACGTGGAGGACCTAATATGGCACTTCAGAGTGATAGTCAATGTCACGTGTACAGTCCACATCGAGGATTTGGGTCGTGGTTTTGACAATGAAGTCAGCCAGCGCCTGCCCCTTGATGGCCGGCCTTTTTCGGAACTCAATGTCAATCTCTCCCAACTCGATGGCCCACTTGATTAGTTGTCCTGAGACATCCGGCTTTTACAGGATGCCCTTTAATGGCTAGTCGGTTAGGACGACTATTCGATGAGTCTTGAAGAAGGGCCTCAACTTTCTGGCTGAGAAGACGGACGCCAATGTGAGCTTCTCGGCGTAGAGATAGCAAATCTCAGTATTGACGCCGGTCAATATTTTACTCACGTAGTAGACCGACTGCTGTGCGTTAGAATCCTAGCGTATCAAGACGGATCTCAAAGTTGCCTCTGATATTGCTAAGTAGAGCTACAACTCCTTTCCCTTTCTTGGTGATGTTAGTAGAGGTGGACTGGCCAGATATTGTTTCAATTCGTCGAAAGCAACCTGACATTCTGCCATCCATTGGAATCCGTTCACCTTCGTCTCTCTCAAAGCCTTAAAGAAGGGAATGAACTTGTCACCAGACTTAGCAAAGAAATGAGAGAGTACTGCGAGTCTTTTAGCCAGCCACTAGACAGCCTTGACACTCTGCAGTGAAGTCAAGTCCGTAAGGGCCTTGTGTTTTTTTGGGTTTACCTTGATCCATCGTCGAGAGATGATAAAACCTAAAAATTTCCCAGAGGATACCCCAAAGATACACTTTGAGGGGTTTAGCTTCATTTGGTGTGTCCGGAGTACCTCAAAGACTTCACGTAGATCACGAATATGGTTGTTAGTGGTCTTATTCTTGACGAGCATATCATCTACGTACACTTCCATATTACGGCCGATCTACTTCTTGAACATTTTATTTACGAACCTTTGGTAAGTTATACCATGACCTTGCAGTAGTAGGTCCCATGATCGGTCATAAACAATGTGTGCTCCTCGTCCTCTGGGCTAATCCGGATCTGATTATAGCCTGAGTATGCATCCATGAAACTCAGTAGCCTGTGCCCAAAAGTGAACTCCACCAGTAGGTCGATCCTCAGGCTTTGTTGACGTCGGTAAAATCGACGCATATCCACAACTTCCTGTTACTCTTCTTGACTAGGACTACGTTGGAGAGTCAGTCCAGATACTAGACCTCCCTTATGAACCCGATGTCCAGCAACTTCTTCACCTCTTCTCGGATGGCTATTAGTTTTTCAATGGAGTGATTTCTACGCTTTTGCCTGATAGGTTTGTAGTCGGGATCAAGACCCAATTTATGGACCATTACTTTGATCGAAATTCCAAACATGTCAGCAGGTGTCCATGTCAAGACATCTGTGTTACACCTTAAGAAGGTGATTATCCCATCGCGCAGGGGTTCGACGAGCGAGCCCCCTATCTACACGCATTTATCTGGATCCAAAGGTACGAGGTCGGCGGCCTCGTCGAACTACGCTTACAGCAGGGTCGCTTCATCTCGATGGTCTAATCTTCCACCAGCCTTTTACCGCCGCTTGGGGCTACCTATGACGTGTAGCATGTCCGTCTGGTTACTTGGTCATGCAACACTTTGCCAATATCGCACGTTATTATAAATTTTATTTTTTAGTGGGGTATTAATGTTATGGCCCCGAATGCTGTCAGGCATGACCGGCCAAGTATCTTATTGTATACGGAGGGTAGGTCGACAACTAAGAATGTGAACGTGTGGCTCACCGTTCTGGAGTATGTGCCCAGAATGACCTCTAATTGTATTGTCCCTTGGACGGCCATTTGCTCATTATCTAGTTCATATAGTGGCCCTTCGAATGGTTTTAGCTGACTCTTTTTAAGTTTTAGTTTGAAATAGGTATCAAGGTAAAGCAAATCTCTGAAACTTTCATTATCAATAAAGACTCGTTTCAAATGGTACTTTTTCAATTGGTAATCTAGAGTACCATTTAAAATGAGTATAGATATAACCAGTGGGTTAGTATGGGGGAAGATTACATGTACCATATCGTTGCTAAAACTAATGACATCTTCCCCCACCTTTTGCTTCTTGTACCCAGTTTGCTTCTCCTAGCGATCCGCATGGTGGGCCTTGGGAGGTCGGGTGGTCACCATATTAACCACTCCGGTCACGACTTGGTTCCGCTATTGATTCTATTCGGGCCTATCCTCGCCTGAGGGATTGAAATTCTGCCCTAGGTTCCTCAGGAACTTAGTAAGGTGGCCTTCAAAAATTAGCTCATCGATCTCCCTTTACAGTGTCTAGTAGTCTTTAGTGCTATGATTCGGATATCGATGAAAGCCATAGTACTTTGACGGATCTCCTCCCTTCGGGTTCTTCATCAATTTCGGCCATTTGATAAATTTTTCATCCCGGATCTGCATATTCGTCCGGGTGTCATTTAGTGGGTCAGGTTTATGGGCCTAAACTCCCTGTGTGTGGGCGGCTCAGTTCTGAGCTACTTTCTTCGGGGATTGTCATTGCCCCCGTTCTTCCTCTTTCCTTCTACTGGAAAGGAGCGAGGTTGATGGGGCCATTCTGGGCACTTCATCTCGTTGGCTTCTTCAATCGCTATGTAAGCCCGGGTAATGGATTCTGCCTCCCGGAATATTTGTGGGTCCTTGTGGGCCAGATGTTTAAAGAAGTCGCCTGGACCCAGCAAAAAAATGGAGCTGTTGAGCTTTACCTCTTCGGTCAGCCTTGTATTCTCTAAGCTTCTGTGGTAAACCGCTCTAGGAATTTTCTCAAATTCTCACGCAACTTTTTCTTGACACAGGCGAGGTGTCACGACTGCTTCTCCTCATGATGGCTAGAGGCGTACTGGGCCAAGAAGCTGTCGGTGAGGTCTCGAAAGCTCCAAAACGAATTTGTCGGGAGCCGATAAAACCAGATCCTGACATCCCCTTTCAGAGTGAGGGGAAAGCATTGGCACATGGAAGCTTCCTTGAGGCTCTGGAAGCTTAGTAGGGTGCGGAAGTGGTCAAGGTGATCTATAGGATCAGTCCTTCTGTCATAAGGTTCCAGGACCGGTATTTTGAACTTAGGCTGTAGCTGCTAGGTCCAGATCTTCATCGTGAAAGGAGATCTCTTCAAATTAGCTGCGTGTTTGCTAGGTTCCCCTTTGAACATGCGGTTCCATATGTTCTGAACTTTCTCCTCCACCTGCGAGAAGGTTACGGACCTTTTTGCGTTGAGGTATGTCCTTAACTTTGAGTGTCCAACCATGTGGCGCTGGCCAACTGCTGCCACTCATTGATCGAGTGACACGAGAGGCTCCATCTTGCACCTGAGGCCTCTGCTCATCCCTAGAGTATTGAGCGTTTCTTCTTTCTGGGCTCTCTTACGAAAACCCACGGCTCAGCCGCTCTTAAAGCATTGAATGGATTCGGGTGTTGTAGGCCATTGAGATGCTAGAGTTGTCCGGTCTGGGGGCCTTCTTGGTCAACTTCTTTCTCTGACCTCCCCGCCTGGAGGCCGATGTGTCGACTGAGGATGAGTGAGTCCCCTGCTTCTGTTTGCCTTGGCGTATGTAAGGTGCCTAGAGTAGTTGTGACATTTTATTCATCTGATCCGCCATCACTAGGATAATCGGAGTGGTCATTGTCAGGGGAGGTGACTTCTTTTGCAGGAACGCTAACTTGCGCTCTTGTGTTCACCATATTGGTTGATGATGCTGATATTGGTGAGGTAGTGGATTGGCCTTTCGTTAGCGTTTCTCATAGACGGTGCCAATGATGTATCCTGGATCTGAACTTTGGACGGATTTGGGTTTAGTTACTTTTCGGGTCTTGTCACCGTCCTATACGCCTGATATCCTGCACACCACAACAAATGACAAGAAATTAGAGAAAAACAGCGGAGGTCGCTCATCGGTTTATCCTCCGACGCTCAAGTCAATAATCGGCCTTCAAAGAAAAAGAAGGTAAAAACAGAGTATGCTGAAATGAATGCAAAGAGAAGGATTTGAGAGTGAGTATCGGAGGTGCACTCGTGAAAAGTAGCTTTAATCGTGGAATGCTCATTGAGAGTGGCCTCTTTGAGTACTGACTTCACTGATAACTAGTAGTAGAAGAGATGGCAAAGTGATTAGATACTTGAGAGTTGAAAAAATCATACAAGTTTGAGTATACAAGATAGTGTGTCCATAGAGTGAGTTTCCATGGCCTTTTATAGCCGTGGACCTCTGCCGCCTTCCTTAGGTGATAAGGCAGGATGCCTGCTTTTTGAAGTGATCATTTTCTTTCCTCATGTAGATGCGAGCGCCATTTTGAATTGCAATGGTCAGGAAGGAGGATTTTCTCCTTCTGCGAACATGTCGCGCACTGTAAATGTTGAGATTGCCATTGTGAGTCATGCACTGATTTGAAAGTTTTTCTTTTAAGATGCGCTCTGATTCTGGAAGGTTTCCATTATAGAAAGGATGGCCATCCTTGGAGTTGCGGAGAATTAGGGCAGATGATCGTTGTGCATGGGAAAGGCGTATGCGCCGATTTTGTTTTGGGCTATGTTTGTTTTGGGTTGCGTTCGATCTGCTTGGAAGCCTTCTCTGGTCAGTTGGAGTGTTGACCATCCTATGGGCAAGTGGGCTGCTATATATTCTGGGCTACTTACCCTTTTGAGCCAGCTCACTATAGCCGTCCCCATCACTAGCCCCCCATGCAGGTGGCATAAATCTTCGGCCTCTAACATGTTCATGATAGGACATGAATGACCGTGTTATCTCCTTAGGTCTGACCCAAATTCTCCTTTTTATTGTTTACGACGTGATTCCCCTGTTTTTCAATTATTTGTAGATTCGTCAAGCTGGTATCTTTTAGCGTTTAGCGCTTCCACCTACTTCCCCGCAAGTTATAAATCGGGAGCTTTGACGTTTCTTAGCACTGTCTTCCTCAATACCTGGTGGAATGGTACAGGAACTTGACATCGCTGGGAAGCTGGCTACTCCGGTTGCTGACTTGGAGCTTAGGCTGTTCGTGTTCTCTAGCGTTGCTGTTTTGGGTCATGACACTTAGACCGCTTTAGTCACTCCTTTTTGTGTAGGAGGCCACTTTAGTCATCCCTTTTCGCGGGGGGCGATTATTGTCAAGATTTGAATCCGGGTTCAAGTCTTGCCACATTCAAATCTTGACAACCCTTCGAGGGCCGGGCGGCCTCCTTACGTTTCTCTCTCTCTCTCTCTCTCCCTTTCCATTATTACTGTTTCGCCATGTATTGACCTTTGTTGGCTGTGTAACTTATAAAGAGAAAGTTAATGAGAAAACTTATAACTGTTTATATGAACAATTTTTCTGTTAGCTTCTTGTCTTTTGTTGCCATGCATATTTTAATATTTTTATTACTATCACTATTTTTAATTTTGTACTCTGGAAAGGAGATTGACCGGATTCATCATCCATATTGCTTGAATCCAGTTAGCGGGATGAAGCCAAAATGGCAACGTAAGGTGAGAATCATCAGAAAAACAAAA
>JAODPA010000255.1:0-14288 GCA_025585075.1 Nepenthes mirabilis | reverse complement strand
AGAGGGGTAGTGACAAGAAAGAGGTCAAACCAAGGGAGAGAGGGGGGAAGTTATGAATAGCCAATTGCATTCGGTTTCTGAAACATTCATTCATTTATCAATAATTCAAAAATTAGAGTATAGGGTCTTTATAAAAAGAAATATTAAGCCTAAGATAATTTGGTAACAAATTATCTCTTACCGAAAATAAGAAATTACAATAAAATAAAATCAAACGAGAAGAAATCACAATAAAATCAAATTAGAATCTTGTCCAATAAGTAAAATAAATAAAAGCCAATAAAATAATAATATCTTCTAAAATCTTTTGGAATATTTGATGTGATGTCCACATCACCCATAATCTGTTGCATCTGGATACTTCGATACAATCAATACTAGAGTTACTAATATCCTTCTATCGTCTGTGAACTGTGATCCAGTTCAGTTGTGTCGGATAATGAATATATTTGTATCGGATAACTATGCCTCCTAATTAGGCACTTCTTTCCTAGGAACAAACTACATACCCATGCCTGCATCATGAATTTGAAATTTCCAGACTTCCAGGTAAGTTTAACTGAGATTAGGGTTACCATTAGTCACTATCCCCCAATTTATTACCATTTGACTATTTCCAACGAACCAAATGGAGCATTTTGGGATTGTATTTTCAACATTCCAACTAAGGAATAGGTGTCCTTTGCACTAGGCTTCTATATTGTGGAGTTTGAAAATGGTTAGATATATATAGTTTTACTCCTGTGTTGAGGTAGTTTTCACTGGTTTGAGCCTATGACTTCTGGACACGATGTAGTAATTTTATTATAGGGCCAAGGTTCACCCTCTTTCAACTGTCCAACCAAATATGTGGTGACTTAGTGCCCTTTCTGGTATTCCCAAATTTGTTCCCTTGGATTGTGGGCTGCTAAGTGCATTACTTCAGCAATTAGAATGACAGTAGCAGAGTCTTCTGAGTTTACATTCTGCTATATCATCACGGCACTCTAATTGGCTGTTAGTAGTAAATTAATATGTATTATTTTAATTTTGATTCCTTACTAAAAGAGGCATATACCCCACACTTGGGATGGCACTTCCTTCTAATATACATGTCATATTCACGTTCTTATTCCACATACTAAATCAATTCACACTACAGGTGACCTTCCAAATGCTTTTCTTTGTTGTTGTTGAGTTCCTTCCAAATGCCTGTTGCACTCTCTAAAAGCATCTCTAAAAATATCAAGAGGAATGGAAATCTACCTCTGCTGTTTAAGTTCAGGTTTGTTGTGCATTGCGAGGTGTGTAGTTGATGCCATCCATTCTTAGAAAAAGGGGATGGATTTTAGTGTTCATTGTTCTGTATTTCTACATTTCTTTGTTATGTGGAATCAACTTTTCTTCCATTCTTGCTGAGGAAAACCATTTAAAGCTGAAGATCATATCTAATTCCTTTTTTTTCTTTTAAATTGGAAAGCATTTTGAGATGCCAACTCTTGTTCTTATTTCATTTTATATCACAATATGCAAAAGTTTATTTTGATGATAGTTGTATCAAGCTGGGTTTATCAAAATCTGCAGCTTGTTGATTTGTTGTCCTGAGTAGCAGTATTCATCTTTAAACCTGCAGCTTCTCTTTTAGTTCAGCTGTTGTTTGTTGATATGCTGCCCTGATCGGGATTTCTCAGCTCATTTTGTGCGGCTTTGACCTTATGGTTTCTGATTTCTGTAGGATAAGAGGATCCAAGATGTCTTGGGACAATATCAGAGAGATTTTATGGGTGACATTTCTACAGGGAATCTAGGTAAGCTATAGACTATAGAATTATGGATTTCAAGGAACAAGGTGATTGTAAATTTCTTAAAAGGCTCTTTTAAGAGCAATTTTATGGAGACCGAGTTATCTTGATAGGGGCAAGATACGGCTGTTATGGTTCATTTCTACCTGCATATCAGCAGTCTCCTTGTACTTCGTCTCATTCAGTGACCCTGAGCTACTTCAATTCAAGATCTTCTAATAATTTGATGCCGGAGGTATGCTTTTGCCAAAAATAGTCTGGTGTCATTGTGCAATGTGGCAACCATGCATTTCCTTTTCTTCCCCGGTTTTAGTGGAACTCTTTGTGATTTAAGATTGTACAGGCTGCTCTGTTTGACTCTGTTCAAGCAAATGGATCTCTGCCTCAGACATGTGACACTTCAAGTGAGTGTGGCGTGCAATCTTTGTCTGTCGCAGAGACATCTCCTACAGGTCAACTTATTAATTGTTTGTGTGCAGGAGAATGTATTGCTGAAGATGAACATAAGACCGTGCCAAATAATAGGTCCACTAAGAAGACTCTTAAGGTTCGGATAAAAGTGGGTTGTCACAGTATTCTTGCTCAGAACAAATCTGCAATCTATAGTGGGCTTGGTCTCGATATGTCCCCATCTTCATCCGTAGAAAATACCCCTTTGAAGTTTGATGGGGCTTCCAGTGGCATGCTACAGATGCTAGAGGGATCTCCCTCCGGCATTATTGAGGTGAATTTTTTGTTCTATTGACATGCTTTCTTTTAATGTCTCTAGAATCTGAATTGATGTTTCATGATACAGCTTTTTTTGTTTTGATATAGGAGATTGTGACGTCTTTTGCTGTTCCTGATGGTAAACTGCTATCACCACTGACGAATAACTTGGTTTGTTTGACATCTAATAACCTTGTGGATGGCTCTGATCCATGTTTGAATAGAAGGGAAGAGGATGAGACATTGATGGGGAAAGAGGTTGTTTCTAAGATCCCAGTTGATTCATTTGATGTGCATCCTGAAGCAATGGTTTTAGCAAGTGCAAATGGCAAGGTCATTGTTTCAAAGGATGCTTTTACATCCAATGAGAAAAGTGAAAGTAGATGCACAGAGGAAGTTGCTGACAAGTCAATGAAACAAGGACAAGTAGCAAAAGTCAAAGCAAAGGAGCCAGTATGGAAATCATCGGTACATGGTAAAGAGGCTGGCATTGAGGGTAAGGCGGGGGCAATCAGATCGACAAAGAAGGCTCAAAAAGATGAAAAGGTTAGTTCTTTACTGAGGAAGAATACTCTTGCTAATGAGGCAAATGAAGTTGGTTGCACAGATTCTGGCAAATCATTGAAAGAATGGGCATTGGTAAAGCATAATGGAAAAGAGGAGGAATTGGCATCGGCATCATTTCAAGGTGATGGTCTGGATAATGAGAGGAGAACAACTAGATTGACAAATAAGTTTGCAACAGATAAAAAGGCCAGTTCTATCCCCAAAAAAGATGCTGATGAAAATGATAAAATTCACAACATAAATAAAGGTGCCACTCAAGGGATGAAGAATCAAAATAGTGGATCAGTTGAAACTTTGAAGGCAAATTCTGATCTGAAAACTGTGTCTGATATGCAGATGGGAGCAGAAACACCTGAAGGAATGGAGCATTCATTGTTGGCTACTAAAAAGAAGTCAAAGGGAAGCCAGACTGGAGGCAGATCAACTGCAGCATTACCAAATGTGAGTTTGAGGGTGGGTTCTTCAGCTATACAAACTGAGGAGACTGCTCCTAGGAACAAATATCCTAAGAATAAAAGGGATAATATGAAATCACACGAAGAGCTGAGGAGCTCAAAAGTCAGTTCAAATAAGATAGCCGGTGAAAGGTCTGAGAAAAAAGAAATGTCAGTGAAGAACTCTATGTTTGGGGTTTTGGAAGGAGATACTCTTGCATCCAACAGCAAATTAAAGGAGAAATTAGGTGCTAAAAGAACTGGATGTTCTTTCAAAATTGAATCAAACTCGCAAGTAAATATCCGAAATGATAACCTTCCAGCAGAAATGGCTTCTACTTCCAGTGCACCTGCAGAAGAGAATGATCTAGGGTATGAAGCAGATAACTGGGTACAGTGTGATCGGTGCTGTAAATGGCGGCTTTTGCCTTATGACATAAATCCTGACAGCCTCCCCCAAAAGTGGATATGTAGGATGCTTAATTGGCTGTAAGTTTTCCCTTTGTATGTGTTTTAGCTTTTGTAGCCGCAGTATATTTTTGTTAAGATGCTTATGTGTTTGATCAAACCCAATACTTTGTTCACATCTGTATGGTTAAATAATTGAGGTTGTTTGTATTTTTTCATTGCTTTCATCCATTCGAATCTGATCATTGACTACTTTGAAAATGCATTCTAGGCCTGCGATGAACAAGTGTAGTTTCAGTGAGGATGAAACAACAAATGCGCTGCTGGCTTTGTACCAAGTCCCTGGTCCAGTTCTGGACATGCAGAATATTCAGCCAGGCTATCCTAATGGAGGTGCTGCTGTGGTTGCATTGGCTGCTACCCAGCATGGCTGTGTACCCAGACAGTTGACTAGTGTTGAATCGGTGCCCAATGGTGGAAAAAAGAGAGATTTGAAAAACAGTAACACCATGAAAGACCAAGGGAACACTGTCGGCTTTGGAGATTTAAAGAAGTTGAGCCAGTCCTCGGTTGGCCTCAATTCTGTGTGCGAGAAAGGTGAATATGATGTTGTGTAGACTAATTCCTTTCAGAATCTGTCATGTGGAATACATCATTGGTTATAACTGGATTATAATACATTGTGGCCTTCTTTTCTGTTTCCTCCTCTGGCTTCTTTGGCTTATTTTGGCACAAAATTGGAGAGGAAGACACATGTTTGGTGGATGATACAGTACTTATATTTATGAAATAGGTAAATTAAGGAGATGTGCCATGAGATTAATGTTGGTTACATTAATAATTCTCATGTTTTAAAAATTATATAAGTTCCTTAAGACACAAGTTTCTTTGGAAGATAGATTGAGCTGAGGACCTGACTTCGAAGCTTTAAGAGGAAGTAGTACACGGGCTTTGGATTTGTAGGAAAAAGTTCGGTAAACTTATAATAAATTAAAGTAAAAAGGTGACAAATCTCTGATATTTATTTGCAGGTGATACAAAGCCAGTAATAACAGAAAAGAAGAGGGTGGCTGATCAAGATGCATATGGGGTTGCAAAGAAAGTGAATAGAGCACCCCTGCAATTCAAGGATACAAGTCCTGCTGATCATTCGGAAATAGACAATAGACATGGTCAAAATTGTAATCGAAGATCTTCTGAGGCTTCTAAAGATTTTGCAAGAGTCATTTCACTAGGATCTCTTAAGAAAATTGAGAGCAAGACCCAGAAGCCAGGTAGTGAGGAACATATAAAGGATGTTTCTCGGAAGAGAAAGCTAAAAGACCAGCATCATAGCGTGATCCATACAAACTCTCATCATTGTAAGCAGCGAAATTCAGTGGTCAATCGGGTTGTTGATACTTCTGTCATCACGTGTGATCCAGTTGGTGAAGGTTTTAAGAAACTATCTTCAGGGAAGCATCCATGTGACCAGGGAAGAGAGAAGCAACCTGATTTTGAGGCTTATAAGCATGCTAATAGAAAATCAGACTCTATAGTCAAAGACAAGGGAACCTGTACTTCCCATACAAATTTGGCATCAAAAGATCATGGAGCAAGATTCATAAGCCATATAGATTCAGGAGAAGCCAAGGCTGGGGATGTAG
The DNA here is from genome assembly GCA_025585075.1 of Nepenthes mirabilis. Classification (NCBI taxonomy): domain Eukaryota; kingdom Viridiplantae; phylum Streptophyta; class Magnoliopsida; order Caryophyllales; family Nepenthaceae; genus Nepenthes; species Nepenthes mirabilis. The sequence goes on along the minus strand of JAODPA010000255.1, from coordinate 8,744 downwards.
CTTCAGATACATCAAAATTAAAATATGGCCTTCAATCTGGGAGTGGAAGAGATAATTTGTCTTGGCCTTCCCCTTTTGTATCTGAATCTAAGAAAGGTGATGGATCAGAGGCTATGGAGCTTCCTAAACAGCTTCGGGATGGTGATGTACATGGTGGTGATGGTGGGCTTAATCATGCAAGTTTAAGACGCCCAAGAGCAGATTTAAATGCTTCCAAGGACATTGGGGCTTCTGGTTCTGTTCTAAAGGATTGCCCCAATTGGGCTGCTAGAACTGCCTTGAGAGAGGCAACAGATCTTAAGCATTTTGCAGATCGAATGAAGGTGCATTAAATATTGCTTTGTGGCATGGCTTATATTCTATTCATGTTAATAATTGTTTTTTGTTCCTGGTTATTTGCCCCTTGTATCATGCTCTCAAGATTGCCGGGTCAGATCCCCAAAGTGCTGAGATATTCTTCCAGGCGGCTCTGAAGTTCCTTCATGGGGCAGCACTTCTAGAACATGGCAACACTGAAAGTGGCGGGTGCAGAGAGATGACATCAGTTGAAGTGTATCGCACCACTGCAAAGTTATGCCTGTAAGACTTTTTTTTCCCTTATTAGTGGTTCTTTTTTTGCCCTACTACTGTCTCAGGAGAAGAGGAGGGGTCGGGGTTGCAGAAGAAGAAGGTTAGACAAAAAGTGATGCGGAACGAAACTGAAGCTGTATGCTGTGACTTCCTGGAGGAAGAATGACTCTTACTCTTGCTGAGTTCCCTTGAACTAATAAGTTTGGATAATAGTATTGGAAAGATCTATTAGATGGATCAAATTTCAAAATGTCTAGAGTTGGTTAGACAAAACTTAATATGCTTAGATGGATCTAAGCGCAGAAAATAACTGAGATTACTCATTGTCCAAAACTTCAAATGTCAAGAAAGTTTTGGATTATATGCGAGCATGCCCTAAATAGGCACCAATTGGTAGTCCACAAGATCATTGCCGGATTTGTTCTAAGGCATTATTCACTCTCATGTTTTTATATGATAATGGTTTAATGGTAGGAAAAATGTGGTTTTTTTTTTTTTTTTATTTGGCTCAAAAAGGAGGACTTGCCCTTGAGAACTTTTGTTGCTTAAATCAGTCAAGGGCATGAAACCCCAGCTACATCACCATATAAATATTTACCTACCTGGCTAGGATGTAGTAAAAAATTGTTCTGACTAATTGTAAATCTGTATGAAATATTCGGTGGCTGATCAGCCACCATGTTTGCTGGTGTATAACATAGTTACTGACCTCACTCAAAGGTTGCCAAAGTCATTAAAACCGTTTGGAAATCTGAATGAAAAATTTGCCAGCCACTCAGCCGCTGGTTTCCTTGTTTGTGTTATACCCATATGTCATTGAGTGGCAAGCATAAATATTTGACATGGATATACTTAAGGATTGTATATCAAGGAATTGGTATATAAGTTGTTATTGTTTGTTCTATGCCTCGCAATCAAGGTAACGACATGAAAAATTAGCACGCATGACTTATCTAGGTTTCATCTCCTGGGCAACTGTGTTCATCATGTCACTTTTTGCCCTTGTTTGAATCCCATGTATTCAGCTGTCTGCTTTGGGTCATTATTTTTTTGTTTGATTTCCAGATTTTGTGCCCATGAATTTGAGAGATGCAATGACATGGCCTGTGTTGCTTTGGCATACAAATGCATGGAAGTGGCATACATGCGAGTAGTCTACTCCAATGATTTTGCTGCAAGAAGAGACCGACAGGTGTTGGAAGCAACCCTAAGAGCAGACCCTCCAGGTAATTAGATGGAAGTAAAATTGAAGTTCTTCGGGTCATTGTTTTATGTAAAGATCTGTTGCTGTTCTGCACGGACAAAATCATGAATATATTACAATCTGCTTGATGTTCCAATTTCTATTGTGACTTTTCTTGGTATGCTATTCTGTTTCATTTTATATATGAAGAAGTTAATGGTTGCCTCATTAGATAAAAAGGTCTCTTGTCTAACAGAGAGAAGATACGTGGATGATGGACAAAATGAGACTAACGGTACATTTAATTGTTGGAATGGAATAAGGTGAGAATAGAATAGTTATTTCAGGGAATAAAATATGATGGGAATAGAGTTGAAATTTTTATTCTCATATTTGGTTGTTGGAATAGAATAATGTGAGAATGAGTATTCCGTTGTTTAGTTTGTAAAATAGTATGATGAATAAGGTGGGAATAGTGATAATAATAATAATAATAATAATAATATGTGGGAATTGTTATTCCTACATTTGTGAAAATAACATGTGGGAATAATAATTTTCAGGGAATATTTATTCCCAATTAAATTTGTAACCAAACGGAGGAATATCTATTCTCAGAGAATAGATATTCTATTCTCAGAGAATAGATATTCTATTCCCACTTTATTCCCTCCAACCAAATATGCCATAACTGTTGTCTTCTAGGAGGGGACATATTGGAGACTTTTATTTATCAACGTTGTTATACTTCGTAATTAAATTAACCTTTTCTAAAGAAGCAGTGGTACACATTGGAACAAAAGAAATGTAATCGCCAATGGGGTGGTCAATAATAGAAATTGCACATATCAGTTGTCAATAAGAGAATGCAATGGAAAAGCAAGCCATATGGATGGTTTTAGGTAGAAATTATACAGCACTGGCATTGCAAAATCACCTGTAAGACGTGCAGCTGTGAATTATGTAAATATATTTGTCTTATGGGCTGTTGAATTAGGCTGCATGCAAGTGCTTGCTCTCGTACGTGCTTGATTTTGAGCTCTGGAAATAGAACAGTTAAAATGGTGTGGTAAGATTTGTAGCCTCAAGTAGAAGACAATTGAAGGCAATTCAGTGGATTGATGCCACTGCTTTTCTCTTTTGGGTATCCTTTTCATTTTATGGAAATGCAATTTTGCGTCTGAGTTTGTATGAATCTTTGTAAATTTTAATAATTCAAAAACATGTGCTGAAAATAAATGCCAAAGGCTCTCTTCCTAATGCAAATGTTTTCTTTTCGTGTCCTCAGTTGAGTCTCCATCATCCTCTGCCTCAGACATTGATAACTTAAATAATCATGGGGACACATATGCAGCCAAGGAACTCCGTTCCTCTGTGGTTCATGGAAATCATGTTATCCCTGCTGGAAACATGCAGAACTTTGTACAGCTGCTCAACTTTGTATGTCTTCTAATATTTTGGCTGCCCCTCCTCAATCCTCCTCTGTTTTTTCCCCTGATAGATTATAAATTGCATGAATACATGAAAAAGGATCATTCTGTACAAAAACTAAGCATGTATTATCAAAGTCAAATGGTGAACGAAATTGATGATGGATACAATTGTCATCAATCAAACCAAACATCCTTTAACTGAAGCCAGGCCAAGACCTCCTCTTCTTTCTTACATTGGCAGTACTGATTAGGGAGATAAATTCTTCTTAAAAAAGTGGCAATTGTTTCCAAAAATAGTGGAAATTCCAAGTCACTTACCTAATAATTTGCTTGCTTTTTGACTGTTTTCATTGAGAGGTTTCTTGCATTACTTGAACTTCCCTCTGGCTTGACAGCATTAACAGATGGGAGTGTACCAGACAACCATCAAACCAGACCGGACCACTGCCTTGCTTCGGTTCGGTCCAATTCAGTTTTGCAGTCCCAAAAAAGCTGGTCTGGTTTGGGAGTTCTGAAAAGAATGGTTTATGGTTTGACTGCTGTTGCAAACTGGGTCGGTAACAGTTCATTTATATTTTTCATATTAGGATGAAAGGTCCAGACAGGTCCCAAAGTGGGGAAACTGTTCTTAAGTGGTCCACAATGAAAATCTCCATGAAGCTGACCAGTCCAGATCATGGTCACCCCTAGTAACAGATGTCATATATTTGAAGTAGCATATCATTTCTAGCTGTATCAATAGATGTAAATATTGGTTGATATTATAAACATCGGCCAATATGTAAATATCACTACACGCTGCCTTATCGTTGATATATCGCAATATATTGGCTGATATGGTCCTACCAGTTTACAATTTTTATAAATTTTTTTCCGATATATTTGATATCGATACCAGTATTTTCACCCATGGTTATATTTCCTATATGCAATGTAAGAACATGTAATTTCTGAATTCTTTAGCAGCTTGTTGGCAATGATTTTGTGTGGAGATTTCATCTTTATGGAGTTCGTCTCTCTTCTCCCCCTTGTTTTTCTCCCCTCCTCAAGGGAGGATGTTTAGAGTGGCACAATTCATTCAACTAGATGAAATTATATTGAAACCTTAATTTTTTTTTTTGGCACTGTCTACAAGTAACATGATGGTCAATGCGTTAAACTCTAGTCGATAATCGTAGCTTCACTTTCCGCTACTTAGTGCTTTAACTTTATGAGTGGGACGATGGCTTTACTGGAGATTCTCCATCCCGGGTGCTGAAAATGGGACTTGAGCTTTAGCTGCCCACAGGTACTAATCTAGATAATTGTCCATGTGTTTGCTAGTCCCTGGGTAGCTATTGAAGAATGCCTACCGTTGATATGACCACCCTTCTACTTGTTTTCCTTCTGTGTGTTACTGATGAATGCCAATGGATATGCATGCAACCTTTTTGCAGGCACAAGATGTACATCATGCAATGGAGTCGTCAAGGAAATGTCAGAGTGCTTTTGCAGCTGCTCATTCAAATTTGTCACAAATGGGAAATGCAGAGGGCATCTCCTCTGTCAAGAGAGCACTTGACTTTAGCTTCCATGACGTAGATGCATTATTACGTCTCGTGCGCCTAGCAATGGAGGCTCTTAGTGGCTGATTGAAGCCGCTAAGAGATCAAATAGCACAAACAGCAATGACTATGAAGTTGGTGAAGATAGGGAAAACCTTAAACGCCATCGTCTTTTGTATGTTGCCTTCTCTTCCCATGCCTCCAACTCCGTTCTTTTTCATAGCCTTGTATATTGGACCACCTTCTTGATTATAGGATCTATATCATCATTAGGCATCATATAGTGTAATCCTGCATTGAAATTACTCCGTTACTTTACTGACTTTCTGATTTCACCTTTCTTTTGTATAGGACAAAAAATGAGTATGCCCAAACAGAGTAGTCAATTTTAAGTGTTTTATAGGTGCTTTGATTAGTTGCTTGGAGAAAGGTACAGAATAAGCTCAGTTTTGAGAATTGTGTATATTTTATAAAGAGAAGTTGTTTCTATTTTTCTTCAAGTGTGTTAATTGAATGAGAAAGCCTTGCCCCGGAGCCCATAAGGCCGGACTTTATTGGGTAAGTTTCTTTTACCTTGCAACTCATAATCGAGTGTCCTTCGGACGTCTATCAATATATTTATGTATGTATGTGCTTGTTTAAGTGGGTTTGAAATGATCTTTGTTCCGACATGTTTTCTATAGTTGCACTAATAGTTTATACTATAACTCCTCATTTCTTTTAGAAGGGATGGATTAGGAGAAGCCGAAACATATATCAAAGGCAACGTCTGAAATTACATAAGGGAATTTTGGCATGCTGAGTTCTTATATGAAGATGGGCTTAATTGAAATGTGTTTTTGTTTCAGGTGCACGAATATTATTTTTCTTGCTGCAAAAGCATTTATGACATCGGCATGACTATCGATTGGTCATTTGAACAACATTACAAGCAGGAAGAGTCCGAGCATTTTTGTGGGCGTTGTTGCTGTCTTTTTTCCCCCACTCAGTTGGCAAGATTCGATTGGTAATGGCACTAACTCGTAAACTTCTGGAACTAATGAATCTTCCAGTGTTAGAGATAAGTGAAATGGTGTTATGATTTTGGTTGTTTATGTGAATTTGATCTTTGAAATACCTATTTATCACAGCCATCGTTTTAGTTGAACTTTGGAATGTGATATCGACTAATATATATTATGATAAAATTGTGATATATCGTTATTCCGATAATATATTGGGTGATACACCTGATATTTTTTGATATATTACTTAACTTGGAACCTTGGGACAATGTTCATCAATATATCAGTGATATGATAATATATCACAATATTGTAATAATGCCACGAAATTTCTACATTGAGAGGGCCGGTACTGATATGTATTTGTGAATATTTCATTCCATGTCCCTATGATACTCGGATTAGGGTGCAACTTGCAAGCTTTGGATATAGATATGCTCCTGCACGTCAAATTCGAGTATTTTCTAAAATTTTCCCTTGATTTGTGCATTCTCATATCCATGCTTCAACGCGAATTTCTGACGGGATACTCGGGTTGAATTGGAGACGGAGAAGGAGTAACTTTATTTCCCTAAATCAGGTTTCATTTAAACAATGAAAAATATCATACTTGATCTGAAAATTACTCTCTTGAATCAACCAAATGCATGATGAATTCATCACTTGTTTTGGTTCTCTAATCAAATATTTCCCTTTCAGGTGGATAAAACCATTACTGGTGCAAGAGCCAAGGACACTACTTTCAGATAGCTGATGGGACCCCCTGAAGTTCTTCATATCCCGTTGCCCATAAAGCTATGTACATCTGACCATTTTAAGAGTTTATTAATGTGAAAAGTTTCATGTACTGGGTCATTGATATTGTGATACCTGTACTTAAATTTTTTAAAAAAAAAATTAATTGGTGTATATTATGAAATAAAAGAAAAGAAGAAAAGAAATCCTCAATGGGATTTTCCTCATGTATTATAGCAAGTGATGGCATCCATATAAGGAAAGGGGAAAGCAAAAAAGAGGTTGAGATTATGTACATATTATACTATTGACTCTTGGTTTATTTTTCCTCGCAAAGTTATATGATATGGTAAATAGCAAAGTTATATGATAATGTTAATAGGATAACATTTGGGTTGAAAAATTATATTGTCTCTTCTTAATATTTTTATATTATTAGCTTTAATTAGGACTATTATCCATACTCGACTCTGGNATATAAGGAAAGGGGAAAGCAAAAAAGAGGCTGAGATTATGTACATATTATACTATTGGCTCTTGGTTTATTTTTCCTCGCAAAGTTATATGATATGGTAAATAGCAAAGTTATATGATAATGTTAATAGGATAACATTTGGGTTGAAAAATTATATTGTCTCTTCTTAATATTTTTATATTATTAGCTTTAATTAGGACTATTATCCATACTCGACTCTGGTTTCACATAAACTTTTCCCCCCTTCTTTTTTCCCCTTTTTGCCTATTCTTGCCTGAAATGGCTGACAGGGGCACACAGACACTTATATACTACAATTGGCGTATAAGTGTCAAATAGGCGCGCATTAAGCATCATTATACTATATAGGTGCACATGAGCGCTATGTCAGGCACCGCTACATTGCTTAAGCCGTGGATGAATGCTTCTTCAGACGTGTCTCGGGTGCTACCATTTTGCTACAAATACGCATGAACATTCCAAAGGCATGCATCAAGTGTGCAGCTTCTATCTCAGACATATACGAGCATGAAATAGGTGTCCATTATACGTTGGGCCTAGTTCCAATAATTTAATTTCTCTTTAAATGTTTATTATATAATTACTTTTAAATTAATTCAAAAATTATATTAATGACGTTATAATTTTTTAATTGGAAATTGGGCCTTACAGATTCATAAGAGCTAATATAAATTACAGGAGCTAATATACTTCAAACAATCATTATTCTTATTTAACAAGGCATATCAATGTATTCTATAAGATGTAAGTAAAATGTAAACAACCCATAACACACACATATACATGATTTGTACATAATTTCAAAAAACGGAGGAAAGAGAGAGTTATTCTAAAGTTTCCATCTACACTTAGAAATGATAGGCCAACAGATATGGAGTAGTATTTAGCAACATAATGGCATCAAAAAAGAGACGGATTACACTTACCTGGTTTTTCTTCTGCCATGGCACAGAGTATCAGCACCAGACGCATAGGGCTGGGCTCTCTCTCTCTCATCTGTCTTCATCAATGTCTCTGTCCATATCTGTGTGAGGAGCAAATCTGTGAAATCTTATGAACATGGAAATCAATTACACAAAACAACGTGATAAACTTCTCATAGAGAATATAAATGACTTTACGTGTAAAATCCTTCTGAAATAGACCACAAAACTACTTAGTTTGTGAAGATGCTTCACTGTGATAGCTATGGACATAAAAACTCAGCATCTCTAACAGTAGAAGTATACAGCCTTCACAGCAACAATCTTCTCAATTACGGAAAATGTGCACACCGAATCTACAGATCTACGTGTATTCTAAAACTTTGGTCTTCTTCAACCAGATTATCAAACACGATTCAAAAAAATGATTCCACCGTAAACGATTTTTGATGAAATCTCGAGAGACTTTTCACTTATCTTTCTGTTAGTCTGAGACCTGACTTTTGCCCGTATGAACTGTCAAAAAGAATAAGTAATACCGCGTCAAGTAAATGTAAGAGATAATGAGCGAGAAACCTAAACCCTACCACCTCCACCTTGTCGCTTTTCATTTATCACTCAGCTGTCTCAACTCAGTCGTCTGAATTGATTTTCTTACCCTTCCTCTGACGGGCCTTCTTCTCATTTTAACCGAGAGCCAGAGAATTACACGCCTCAAGAAATGGTATTAGAAAATCTGGAAAAGCCAGCTACCTTAAAAAGCTAAGAAGTATAAATATAAACACGAAATACGTCATCCGTCGTCACGTTAATGCTAATTAACGTTAAATAATGCTAGTCTAAAAATAAGAATAGA
>JAODPA010000244.1:0-14287 GCA_025585075.1 Nepenthes mirabilis | reverse complement strand
AATACTAAATTAAATATAATAATAAGTAACAAACCAAGTTAATTTAATAATTTTAATAATAGAGTAAGTAGACCTAATTTTATTTTTTTTACAATGCAAATTGGTAAATAAATAATGAATTTGTGCAAATTGACAGAATAGTGAAATGTAATATATAGAACAGATAGAGAGAATCGAGCACGGTGATTCAATGTAGTTCAGATATCCTACTTCTACGCCACCTCGAAGATCTTGGAGGATTAATGATCCAATAATCAATCTTCTTTACCATGATGGAAGGTGGGGATGATAATCCTTTCAAAAAAACATGAATAACACTATCCTAACAACAGTAGAGTATAAAATCCTAATCATGTCAAGTATTGCAACCCTAAAAAATCATAGTATAAAATAATTAATCTGCACAAAAAACCTAAAGCTTAGTTGGCAATATGAGCACAATCATACTACTCAAGAATAAATGTTGGGAAAAACAATTCAAGCACAATGTATCTTGAGTAAGTTAGAAAAAATATGTATGTAAGCTCAATAATTTCTCTCTCGGTTTTCACAAAATAAAATAATTGCTATAAAATGATTTCAATATTATTTGATTTCAATCTTATGCTTTTTGAATGAGAATGATAGAAATTTAAGACTAAGACTCAAATAATCTTAAAAGTATTTCCTCTCTAAGAGGGTTGATTTTATTTCTTAGAGAGCAAAAGCTAATCTAGGCTATCAACTAATGTTATAGGAGGATAGGATGTCATATAATTACCTTTAAGTAGAAAGGTATGTCTCTTTATTTAAAAATTTAAAAGAATAAGATAAATCAATTTTGAATTTTCTTAAAGATAATAGGCATCCTAGACTTTCTGAGAAATATTTCAAATATGAAAAGAGATACGTTTTAGAAAAACAGATATAAACTAAAAAATAATAATAAGATTTTGATGAATATTTGAGGTATTTAATTCTTAATAGAAGTATTGATTTGACATCTTCAAAATAAAGAATTTGTAAATTTGGCAAATAGATATACCAATTGGATAGATTGCTCTAACATTAAATTATCAATATATCACCAGGAATATGCTCATCCTAGGATTGCTTTGCCTCTACTGATTAAAGAAAGTTTGTTCATGGTCACGAAACAAAGCAAAGCCGTAGATAATTTAGGCACTTTTTGAGAGTAACAAAACTAAGATTACCCTAATGTAAATAAATCCACAACTTCTTTCAATGTGGTCAAGAAATTGGGTAGTCCGTAGTTATATGTTGTAGTTGATCAGCAGCTTGGAGAAAGGAGTAGTGGATAGATATGTAAGAAAATTAAGATAATGATAACATTTTATAATCGGTTAAACAGTTAATTGAATTAATAATATTTCAGTAAAATAAGTAATTAAAATAGTTAAACTGATTTACATTATGATATTTCTATTATTACTCATTCTTATATCTTACTACACTCCTACATCTTCCAATATATTCGTTTAAATAAGATTTAATAGAGAAAAGGGTAAGAATGAAGTTCATAATTAACATGAATAGTTGAGACTACTTCACTTACATTTTCCTGTACTTTTTGTTATAAGTGAGCACTCATCATGTTTACATTTCCACCACTGTGTTTTGTAAAATTGAAATTCTCTTTTCATTGGTAACATGTTAAAGCAACAAATAGTGAATTAAAATTTTTGAAAAAAGTCAAAAGTCACTACTGGTGCAATGATTGAGGTTATTATAACATCAATTGGATCTAACGCAACAAAATTAAAGACTCATTTACTCACTTCTCTTATTAGTTTATCATGCGTATGTGATATGAATCACATACTATGCTGTCAATTTGTGTCTGTATATATATTATATAAATTCTAGTTCTAACACTTTCTAGCATCTAACTTAAGTTCTCAAAAATATTATGCTAAATTGAATATGATTTGATAACTCACATCTTGCTTCTAAAAAGGCTAGATGAATGATGGAAAAATTCATCTTCAATTAGGTAAATATATTTATTGTCTTATGATGAAAAATGAGCTTAATTTTTATCTTTTAGTAAGGCAGCATGTGTTTTAAAATTTATCTAATGATACTATAAAATCATTCATTTTATGAAAATTGCCTCATATCTAGATGCCTACAATCATTAGAGGCTATTGTCTGTATTAAAAGATCAATATAAGTCTGTCTAATATGTTTTCTAATATTTGATTAGAACATATAAAACAAATGTACGCTAAATAAGTTAACGGCATCAATCAAATGTATAGAAAAGCACATCATTCTTCAAAGGAGTGCTAAGTGAGGAAAAATGAAGTTATCAGTACATTCGAAAGTGCTTTACAATCTCTGCAGCCCTAGAGATCTTCCATGTCACTTAAATACATCTCTGGGTACACGCTTTCCAAAAGGATCTGCCACCTTGATGGATAGATTTCTACTTATACTCTAATAGCACATTTTTTTTGTGCTACAATGTTGATGGGTCCGGTAATACCGTGAGCTGGCCCAACCCAGGTCCAATCATCATTGCGACAAGGGGCCTAACAGGTAACGAACAAAGTCTCAGGAAGGAGATCGATCCAACTCAATTCAAACGTCATTGCAGCAATCAAGACAAGGCTTGGGAAGCGATAGGCCAAAAGGATAAGTATCAACAGCCCAAACAACAGCACAGTCAGACGTATCAATCCGAAATGCTCTTGACCAGGTAGCCAATAAAGTAATCAGAGCATGCACCTACGGTAGTCAGAGCAAGCATATGCTCTGCGCTATCTGAAACCTTCTGACGACTGGGTCAAGGAGACTGCACATCACTTCCACTCTGAAGCAAGGCGACGCCTAACGAAGACGGCTCCCGTCAACGCCCCAATGGCCAGCAAACCTAGAAATAACATCTATCACGGGCCTTGGCGCCAAATCCTTCCCTGCGAAGTATTACAAATACCTCTCATCACTATAAGGCAAGGGAGGTTTTCCTGCTCAGGCAACATGAAAGAGCACTACTCAAGCCCTCAAGGCCCTCTTCAATCCAGAAAAAAGCCTTTGACCCCAAAGGGTGTAACAGGAGAACCCAGCTCTCCCTCAGATATAGCTTCTTCATTCTCTATCCATAGTGAGACACTCCATGAGTACACCCCTAATGAGCTACTTACCAAGTGTACCCCTAACAAGCCACTCAATGAATGCACCCCTAGTGAGCCATTCACTGAGTGCGATCTTAGTGAGCCATCGATCGCGTGCATCCAAGTGGGAGCCCAAACCTCCATCTCTCTATGCCACCTCCCGTCAGGTGTATTACGGGGGCTCAGTTTTCCTCTCATATCCCCTATATACATGCAACTCTGCATTCTCTCACATCTTCCTTTCATTTTTCTACCTCTTGAAAAATATTTTTGACTTGACTGTTAGAGGATAAATCGAAGAAAGAGTCCCGCCAATCCTCTTACCTCTTATTTGTAATTTCTGGTGTACAAGTTCTAGGTTAGTAGAGGCAAAAATCGGACCCACTTTAATTCGACTCACAGCGAAAGATTGAGTGATTTTCTAATCTGTATCACAACCCAGACATTAGGGATGCATCATTGGTACCGTTTGTGAGAAACAACTAAAAGTCTAACCACCACTCACCAACCAGACAAGTATGACTAACGCCAATACTCCAACACATACTTCAACTAGAAACGACACCACTTATGATGACCCCCAAGGGTAGTCAAGGAGACGTGTAACCTACACCCAGCGTGCTTGCGACTGGGGGCTCCACCTGTCACACAACGCTCGCACTCAGAGAACTAGATCTAAAGAAAATCTAGTCGGCCTGAAGGTCCAGTTTGCTTTTGAAACACCAAAACAAAGACTAAGGAAAGATCTGCGTCGCCGCTGCTACGATCGATGACCCACAAGCCGTGAAGAAGTCCCTTGCGACGTCCAACGGCCACGGGAGGATGGCCGAAATGATCCTCTCCCCTCGTCGAAGCGTCGGAAGGTGAAGACCCCCTCAATATCTTAAACGCCACGACCTCCCCGCGGGCAAAGGAGGAATCGAAGGAGCCACAATTGTGCAGATTTGAGGATGATGCCGACAGAGACACAACCAACCTCGGAAGTTTGTCGTTTACAATAGAGATTCGATCTCAGGCGCTAGCCCACGAGCTTCGAGTACCGCCCATGGAGCCATATAGCGAGGGCTCCGACCCAGTTAATCATCTGTATCGTTTTCAAGCCCTGGTAGGCTCCTAGGGCTTGAACCAGGCCACGCTGTGCTTGAGCTTCCCCATGAAGCTCCATGGAGATGCTCGAGTTCAATTCTATCACCTCTACTCAGGCTTTATCCAAACATTCTAGGAGTTCTGTGATAATTTTGTGTTACATTTTGCAACTATCCTGGAGAAGAGGAAGGTGAACCACGTCAAAACTCGATGCCTCCACTGGCGACAGGGGAAGGCAGCGAGAACCTGCTAGGTGACCAGAATTTGAAGACGGAACCTTCGAAAGAACACCTGGACCGACATCCTTGAGAGGATCCAAGAAGAGGAGTTTTTGAAATGGCCAAATCCCATCAAGAACCCGAAGGCAAGAGACCCTTCGAAGTATTGCAACTACCACTGGTCATCAGACCACAAAACCAAAAACTATCAAAAGTTGCAAAAAGAGATTGGGAAACTAATCAAGAAAGGACATTGCAGACCCCCGACGCAATAGGGCAAAGGCAGAGCGAGGGAACCATGGGAATCCTCGAAGTAGGAGGTCACCCCCATGCTACGACCTTGACCTAGTAAGGAACGGATGGCATGGTCTCAAAATCGAAGGTCTCTGTCCACTCGGCAGCCCCTAATAGCCGAGATGTCCAAGGGAGGATCAGGATGACACCAGGGCGCGCAACAAACCATAAAAAACGGGACTCACAAAGTTACGACTCAAGAACACTATCCTAATAATCTGAGCTGGGAGACTTAGCCCCGAGGAGACGAGAGACAACCGGCAAGACCGCCATCAAGCACAGGCCTCTCCCTTCAAAACAAGAAGGGTCGTACCTTGTCTCGATAATCCTCCGACATGATGCATAAGAGCTACACGCTCAAAGCAATGACTTGTCTTAAAGACGCCAAGCGCCACCCTCCCCGGAGGGCACCACCCGCTACCATGTGTCAAGTCCAAATATGCTTAACATGCATTGCTAAGCATGCTTGTAATGTGTGTTACATTTGGATTAATAAAGTAGCTTCTGTGTTTATCACGCATGTGTTTGCATGAATACTTGCATAACATCGCATGAAATCAAACAACCTAAACTGCCTCTAAATCAGACAAGCTGCGACTTGCTTAGAAAATCGACCTACAAACAGTCAAAGAAACCCAGCTTAGGCAGTCGAATGGCCCAATAGCGGTTGAAATCACACGACCCAGGGGGCTAGCATACCAAGCATCGAACCTATCATCAAGCGGCCATCAAAACATTATGGAGCTTCTTCGAGCTTACATGTGGCGACTTCCAATAGGACGAGCACCATCAGCAAACCATAGTCGACGGGTTAGGCTCAGATGCATGCGAGCAATGACATTCTCTGGACAGAATAGAGCACAAAAGTGGTAGCATGCAGGCAACGACCTATGATCCCACCAAATCCCAGTCGTCATGGCCTAAAAGCTCGTTACCCTGAGCGAGGCTCACCCACTATTGTACCACGACATTCTCCAGTGAGGACGAGTACAAGAGGGCCAAGACGCCTAGAAAAAAAAGAAAGGAAGCAAAAATCACCCCAAGAAGTAATAGTACCAACAAAGATGATTACCACGGCCAGCCTGCCCCATTGTAAACCAAATATGTGCAAGGTGGGCCAGCCATCCAAAATGAAGCAGCCACCTGCCGATCAGAAGGAATGCCACTTTCCGGCCGAGGTCTCCCCGCAGAACAAGACAAAGGTCAAGCAGCCCTCCTAGTGAAGCTCTTCGGCTCCGACTTCCATCGACACCAACACCAATCAAATGAGAAATAGCAATTGAAGGTCTGGCGTAACCAGTCAAATTGCCTGCCAAATGAGACAAGACCCAACCTGACCCCGAGGCACTAGCTCGAGGAATGTCAAAGGAGATGCCCCAGTGGTCCCTGTTGATCTGACGATTCTTTCAGCCCCAAAAGCCTCTGACGCCAAGGGCTCTAAGTGGGACCCCACAACTGCCCTAGCGAGGCCCTTAAACTCTTCACCAGAGACCCAACGACCCGCAGGGTCCGGATGACAGCGATCGAGCAACAAAGAGACAACGTTGAGGCCGACAGTGTTAGATTCTTTTATTAAAGGTTACATTATACAATGGCGGCATCCAGCAAACTCGAAATAAAACAAAAGAACTACATGCTCTTACAGGCTATCTAAAGTGATCAACCCCCGAAGAATGCGGTCCCTCCTTCGAGAAAATAATGAGATCCTCCCAACGTTTGGCTCCAGCATTCCTCACATCAAGATAGCCGTCAGGGGAGTTTGGAGTAGTCAGGGAGACTATATATCAGCCGAGACGGACGCCCCCATGAAATCTCTCCCTCAGCAACGAGGCTACCTTCTCAGAACGCAATCTAGACATCAGCTCCCTCTCCCCTTCAGCACTCACGCCCATCAGGTCAATGAGTCACCGCTGGCTTGCCCAGGACTCGTCCTCGAGCATAGCAATCTGAGCTAGGGCCGAGACCTGGGCGTTCAAGAGACCTTCTGCTCTAGCCTCGGATTCGAACAGAGCCTGTTGATGTAGTTGGCTTGCCCCTAACTTTGAAGCGCCTCGCAAACGGCAGCATTGACTCTCTACTCTATCTTCTCTCTATCAGCACAGTCTTGTAGAAAGCGAGCAACTTCCTACTCCAGAAAGCGGATGTTCTCTTCCAATCTGCGGAACATCCCCTGTGACAACCAAAGAGAGAAATCAATCAATCAAGCGAGAGAGCCACTGAGAAGCACAACCGCTAAGTGCGAGAATTCATAGAATCATACCTCATAACGAGGAGGATGAAAAGGTCCGACGGACTCAAGGCCAGGAGGTCCCCTTAGAACCTCCTGATGCTCCAAAGCACGAACACCTGGGCGAAACTCGGCGCTACTAGCAACGGTGCTCTCTAAAATGGCAGCTCTCGTCCCCTCTGATGATCGGTCGTCATCACTACTCCCTTTTGTCAAAGGCACAAAGGCGAAGGAAGGCGGCACCTCTGACAAGGAAGTAATAAGAATGGGAAAATCGGCAATATCATGATGAGCCATTTGTGAGAACACTGAGAAAAGCGACAAAGCAAAGGCCAAAAAACACTTGCAAAGAAAAAAGCGAATGCACACACAAGGCAAAAGAGTTGATGAAGCAAGGAATTGGTGCAATGCTTATATAGCCAGTCCCCGGGAAATTGAAGGGCCCTATTGTCATAATGATATGCAACACATGCACTCACCCCAACACGTTACAACACATCCTTTCCCATACGTCATTATGGGCCATTGTGGCGGCCGTCACGTTGCCTCCACAATAAAAGGGCTTAAACGCTTTGATTGATGTGACGGCTACGCAACCCCCAAAGACGGCTCCTAGACACGCCAGCCTCAACTTGCCGACTAGCAGGCAATAGTTCTTGAGGGCATCACAACGGGAGTGCCACATGACGATGGCCCATGAACTAGATGACTCTGAACCTGGGTCCGCCAAAACGTCCCTAGCCAGGCGCTATGATGAGGGGCCGAAGGCCGAACTAAGACCAAGGCATCCAAGACTCTTCTTGTCATGACAGTAGAGATCAAAACCGCAGAAAATGGAAAAATGAAGTACTCCCACCAGCCACAGTGTGTAGTGGTGCTCGAGTCGCCTGACAGGCGTGGCCACAAACATTCCTGAAAGTCGAAACGCCAGCACGAAAACCTTGAGCCTCTAAAAAGATTACTCTTCAGTAGAGACCGATATGGAGGACTACAAACCGATTGGAACCCGGCCTTCGGTTTACCCCCCAATCTTGAGCACATGGTTGACAAGTTAGCTAGCCACTACCAGTTCCCTCAAGGCATGTTTCAGAGCGACGCGATTCGATCTGAAGCCTTTGAGAGCTCTTGAGGCCCCATTTCACTCTTGGACAACCCTCGGTCGACCTACTGACCCAAAGTCACCTCGACCATTGCAACGTCAGATCGGCACTCCATTGCCCTGAAAACAACACTAACCCAGAGGACACAAGCAGCTTCATTATCTGGGCAAGTATGGCACCCCCAGGCACGCTGCTCCCCAGATGTAATCTACCAATCGTATACGGCTTGGCAACTCTGGGCCGAATCCAACCGGTCGTCCCCTAACCAGGTGTCAAGGCAGACCGCCACGCATCGGATTCCCACAAAATTGAACTACCAAGTCAGCCGATGGCCAATAGGTCACGACTACACGTAAGCATTATAGCCACGCAAAAATCATGCAACAAAATTAGAAGTAAAGAAACAGAAAGTAAGAGAAAGAGCAAAGTTTTGAAACTTTATTCATTAATTTCCTTTACAAAGTACAAAACTCACATTGGTGGATCTACTCGACAAAGAAGAAAAAATGAACAGATGGGACAAGTGCCCGACAGCACGAGCTTGAAAATCTATTTAGGGAGGACAGGCTCGAGTAAGGTAGCAATAGCTGAAGCACCCAACGGCTATTCACCATTTATCGGACACCTAGACCAAGGGCCGAGTGCCGCAGCAGAAGAGAGGAACGCCATTCCCGGACAAGGGGAAGAGCGAGATGCCACCACCCTCACAGGGAAGGCCTCCCGCTAGGAGATCCTCTGTCGAGGCCGACCGTAGCCTATGAGGGTAAAGTCCAACCTATAACAGCGATGACAGTTTGACCATAGTGAAACTTCAGAAGCATCTTCTCCAACAAACTCTGCAAACAACCCCTTAATAGAAAGAACTAAGGACCAAGCACTCCCCCTCGAGCCGAGGTGGCGGAACAGAATGCTTGCGCCTCGAAGTTCCTCCAAAGGCTTCACTGTCGGATGCCAACATGGAGGGGGGAATGTTAGTGGCCCGAAAACTGAAGCACCCCCGTCACGACGAGGGATCAACCCTAAGAGGAATATAACGGCATGCTCCAACTATAACGACAAGCCTTCCAGGACTTCCACCGATCTCAAACAAAGGTGACATAGAGTCCAGGTAAGCTCTGAGCACAACCCTGAACCCCAAAGGACTTACACTGGTCCTCCACCATGGCAACCTAGGACCCTCTCCGTACTCAATCACTGGCATCACTTGGTTAAGGAAAGGACGATCCATGGTGTGAAGCACGGAGCTCCCCCTATTTATAGCCAGAGCAAAGGTGGACAGGGCCATTAATACGAAGAGTTACGTCCACAACACTGTCAACAAGAGATTAGTGCTAAGGCTCCAGGCTACTCAAAATCTTTCCAGGCAAGGTTTAGTTCAGATGACGCCCTACATGAAAAGAAGTGAGAAACACCGAAAAGGAAAGTCTCAAAAGGAAGCGTATTGGAAACGAGCATGCAAGCTGGCCCACACAGATATGTCCCATCACTGTACATACAAGGAATTGGTGAAGCACAGTCACTTAATATGAGGGGTTAAAGAAGGGTCTGGTAATATCATGGGTCTGTTTAACCACAGGCCCAATCATCATTGCAACAAGGGGCCCAATCATCATTGCAACAAGGGGCCCAATAAGTAACGAACGAAGTCTCAAGAAGGAAATCAATCTAACCCAACCCAAACACCATTACAGCAACTAAGATAAGGTCCAAGAGGTAATGGGCCAAAGGGACAAGTATCAAAGGCCCAAGTGACAACACAATCAGATGGACCAATCTGAAAGGCTCTTGGCTAAGTAGCCAACAAAACAATCAAAGCATGCACCTATGCCAGTCAAAGCACACGCAAGCTCTGCGCCGCTTAAAGCTTTCTAACGACTAGATCGGGGGGCGTGCACAGCCTCCACTCCGGAGTAAGGTGACGCCTGACAAAGGTGACTCCCGTCAATGTCGCTGGCCTTGGCATCAAATCCTTTCCCATGAAGTATTACAAATACTCCTCACCACTACAAGGCGAGGGGGTTTTCTACTCACATAAAAGAGCACTACTCAAGCCCTCAAGGCCCTCTTCGATTCAGGAAAAAGCCTTCAACCCCTAAATATAGCTTCACCCCTCTCTATTCGTAGTGAGATATTCCACGAGTGTATCCTTAATGAGTCACTTACCAAATGCACCTCTTAGTGAGCTACTCACCAAGTACGATCTTAGTGAGCCACCAATTGCATGCATCAAATAGGAGCCCAAACCTCTCTAAGCCGCCCCCTCAGGTGCATTACAGAGACCTAGTCCTCTTCTCACATCCCCTACATACGTGCAATTTCATATTCTCTCATATTCTCCTTACATCTTTCTATCTCTTAGAAAAGATTTTTGAGTTGAATGCTAAAGAACAAATCGGGTAGTGAGTCCAACCAATTATCTAATTTCTTATTTGTAGTTCATGGTGCGCAGGTTTTAAGTTAGTAGAGATGGAGATTGAACCCCCTCCAATTCGACCCACAACGGAAGATCGAGTGGTTCCTTAATTCACACCGCAATTCCGATAAGAGGGATGCGTTAAATGTCCCTTACAAAATTATATTTAAAATAAATAGGTTTGCTTTTATAGTGACATTTGAGATTTTTTTTTTATAAGTAATGATCGCTGAACTATTATAATGAATAATTTTTTATCCGTACAATCACTTAAATGCCCAAACAATTAGATGACATTTTAAGCTGGCAGCTTCTTGTATTATAGTCGTATAGGTGACAAAATCTGCATCCATAGTCTATAGGAATATGCATATTTGCTTCTTGATACTCCAAGCTATTTCAACATTATTATGCAAAAATGCATTATGCAAGGTCGATTTGTATTCATCGATTTATACTCCAAGATAATGCAAAAACGCATTATCTGAGAACTTTTTTAAGTAGATGGCTTCTTGTATTGTAGCTTCAAGTGACAAAATCTGCATACATAGTCGATAAGGATATATATGTTTGATTCTTGCTACTCTAAGCTATAGCATTATTATAATGCAAAAATGCATTATCCCAGGTCGATTTGTACTCTTCAAGTTCTCCACCTGATCGTCATCAAAATTACCTTTTAAAGGCAAATGAGTTTCCTAATTATAAAGAGATCAATCTGTAGTATCCTTCAATTATCTCAGTATACTTTGTAATCGCTTTCCAATTCCCTTGTACTAGATTTGATTAATACCCTCAGATAACACCCATGGCATGACAAATGTTAGGGCAAGTGTACAATACAACACTACCAACAAAACTAAGATTTGATACTCTAAACATTTTTTTTCTAGGACGCATTTTAAGACTCACAACTTTACTTTTACTGTAACAGTGTCGATATAGTTGTAGCCTTTTATTTTAAATAATTGAAATTTTTTTCCAAAATATAAGGCTCTTTAGCCATAGCTAGGAGTTTTCTTGAACATTTCCTTCACCCATACCATTTGATATCAATTCAATGCCGAGGGATATTTTTCCTAGTGCTCTTACGTAATTAAGAAACAAATTTATTAGGTGTCATATGGCTCATACTCAGATGACCATTATCTAGGAAAATGGCACCTAGTGGTTCAATTCAAGTTATACAGCCATCGATATGTTCACCAATAAACACAAATCATTTTAAATGTTTACAATAACTGATAAAGATGCATTCTTTTTTGACCCATTTATCCATATATATGGGCATGGTTGTCAACATATGCTGCTGACTCCATGGTCTCAAGTGGCTTACATTAGGCTTTCTACTTGTTTACAACTCGTAAGGCGTGGAGCTAATTGATTGTGAATGAATACGTTAAACACGCGGTTTGTAGTTAATAAATCATCTTCCTATTAGAACTCTGATAAAGTAACTTGTGTTGGCCGGAAATGGGCGGCCTGCCGACACAAGCACACAAAGATTGAAGAGAATGATAGAAAGATAAATGACAGACGATATTTACGTGGAAAACCCTTATGAATCAAGGGAAAAACCACGGGACGATGAGTCCGAAAGATTGCACTATGTTTGTGAAGAAGATTACAAAAACAGTAAGACGGAAATGCACACACACTCAGTCGGGCCTCCTTCCTCTCCTTCGTTTTTTCTTTTTCTTCCTCTCACACTTAGTTTTTCTGTGTCCTATCCTTTTTTACATGCACACATACACATATATATAAGTATATACAATAATATCAACTACCGAAGCCAGCACGTTCATCCTTGGTAGGTGCACGGATCCCAAGAGGCATGCAACAGCCTGGCGAAAGACGGCGCATGCCTGCAGGAAATGAATGTTATGGGTTCCCAAGGTTACCTAAATAGGCAGGTCAACCAACTCTCCTTTAATCAAGGAAGGTGCTCAGAAAAGCCTTAAAGAGCCGGTCAATATTCAATTGACATCCCTTCCGGTCAACATTACGTTGACCGCCCATCCGGTCAACATTCCGTTGACCGCCCATCCGGTCAACAGGAATGTTGACCGGAATTTCTTCATGGGAGAGATTTCCAACAACTTGCACAGTCAGAGATGATACCATTTCCAAGTGTTTTATTCCTTCTTTTAGTAGCTCCATTTCATTGAGGTCTTAGAAATAGCTAGTTGTTGGATTATTTCTTTCCCATTACATAGGCATTTGAAATGTTTAGATAAATATTTACGTCTGTGGCGTGTTCTAAATTATTTTACATTGTTTTCAGTTTGATTTTCACTATGTTTAGACATAGTTTGAAATACTCTGGTGCCTCTGATTTATGGAATATCAAATAATTATTGCCAAAATGTGTGGAATCATCTATGAATATAATGAATGGGGAAGCTCCATGTCTAAACCTCACACTCATTAAACCACAATGTCAATATGAATTGATGCAACAGAAGCTTAACACTCGTTGCTTTTTTCGAAAGATTTTTTAGTTGTTTTCCTGCTAGACAACAATCAAATGTGGGCAAATTGATTCTAGCAAGCGAGTCTAATAAACCTTGTTGTGACGGTATGTATAATATGTCTTACTTATTATGACTAATCTAGCTTGTCATATATTATTGTCAACATTCATAGTGCTCCAAAAAGTATAATACGAGAAACTATTGCCATCATAACAATGCATACTATATTTAATATCTAAAATCACGAAACCATTTGAAATATACATAAAACCTTCACATAACACAACTGTTATTGTAGACGCGTATCCATCTACTTTTTGCTAGCACTCTATAATACTCTACGATACTCTTCTGTCTTTAACGAGCAAAATAATACTAAAAATATATACATTATAAAAAATAATAAATTTATTTTTTACCTTCATCTTGGTCTTACCTCATATGATTATCGAAAATAACACGTACGTTTCAATGATCCCTCCTTGGTGTACCTTTCTTTTTAATTTTATTCTAGTTTACTTTCATTTAAAGCATAAGGCTTTACAATTACTTGTTTCAGCAATATAAGCTTGTTCGGACAGTTTTGTAGGGATCAGGCACTCATCCTCCTGTCCAAACATGGCAAGCAGCATCCTTAAAAGAATATATTCTATTATTATGGTTCAAATTAATCTTCATATGCTTCCAATTGTCAAAAAATATATTAAATAACAACTTATGCTTATTATTCGTCAATGAGAATATGGCCAGTTGACTTGAATTCTCCAATCGTATATGACATCTTTTAAAAATATTATCTTATAGTATGATTAGGCTTTTTTTTTTAAAATATTATCTAAATTTAGTCGTTATTGTGCATCCAAACATCTCTTATGACAGAACATGGAGTTATGATAGAACACTTGAGATCCAGTGCATAGCACTTTATGATTTCATATACAGTCCTTTCTAATGATTCTCATGACAAGAAAATTTTCCATGAAAGTGGCATGCACTGGAAAGATTAGGACAAATGATAACTCGGCAGAACACTTGATAGGACCCATTATACGATAATGTCATGCAAGACTAAGTTGATTTATCATATTATCAGGAGGAATAATATTAAGATGCAACCAAATTTTAAAAATCACATCAGCCTATCCACTAGGTAAAGGTCCAATAATTCAAGAAATCATCTTATAGTCTTGAGTATGACGCTTAATTAGGAGTTTTACTTCTTTAATAATACATTGTATAAATACGATAGAAATAAATAAGCTTTTCAAAGGTTTCCATATCATAACTCATGTATTTATTCACAATTTTATTATAAATACCTTATATTTACAATTCTAAACCGGATAACGTACATCTTTA
>JAODPA010000233.1:0-14288 GCA_025585075.1 Nepenthes mirabilis | reverse complement strand
ATCATATATTTTTTTTTACTTTAAAAAAAATGTAAAATAAGAGTTGTTAAATATTTAATCCAACAGTACGACTTTGCAGGAGTACACAAGCAGCAAACCGGCATAACGATGGATGACACTCCAAAAACAAAACAATGTCCTCCTACAGAGTAAGTTTCCCTGTCATTCCATAGGCCAGAAAAATGAATGGTGGACATCTCTTTATTGTTTTAATGACAAATGAACCATTCACAACACCATCAACTATCGAAAGGAGAATATAACACCTCAAGAACAACAAGATCTCAGGCTGCATCCACTAGTAAGCCCAAAACTTATAGCCGAACTCTCCATCTGAATCGCTATCACTATCCGAAGAATCTAACATCAACAGGGAATCTTCGAGAATATACGCGACAACCTGCTAACAAGAAGAAGATTAAATCAGCACAAACAATATCCCCTCAGTTCATTGCAAATGCTTATCACCCCTATTCTTTTTCTCTTTCCCAGGGAAGACGGGTCGCGCACCTAGAGTCCGGCACGCAAGTAACAAGTATGCTCGTGAACAAGCTAGCTCATTTGTGTTCAGCTACTTAATAATAACAAAGTTTTATGTCTTACTAAGTTGGGTCGACAGTATGAATCTATTTTCATCATTCCTCTCGATTAATTGCAATATCTTACTAAGTTCCAAACCCTAATCTCAAATGTTTTACAAGCCAACAACCACAATAAAAAATCTAGTAGTTCATATTACCATCAACTGGTACAGTGTAATTACTATAAGGTTTAAGAAAGCTGTGCAATTCTGAAGCAAAACAGAGAAGAATTACCATACAATGCATGAAAAAAGCAAACAATAACGAATTCTTAATTTTGTTAAGTTATATAATAAGGAATTGAAGGTACCTGACTAGGTGATAGTACAGGCTTAATCATATGATATTCAGATATTTGTCCCAAGTGTGCGTTCGGGCACATTAGATTATTAAGCCAAACTATCAAATTGCAATATCTGCAGTATCCTCTATTATAGTTGAATTTCCGCGATGGATACCCTGAAATCCGATCGCAGCAGCTGTGAGAAAAATGAAAGAAATTGTCTAAAAGTGGGAGTGATGAATACGGAAACAAATTTGTACCATGCAAGCCTGATCAAAACCAGCCACTTGACCAATGAATTTTTTTAGAGTTCAGTCAAAGTATATCAATATTATGGATAGACACGGTTAAAAAATAAATTTGGTTAATTTTTGAGTCGGGTATAGTCATAGGTGAAAATGGCCTGCTCAGCCTAACAAAGCTTAGATTATAATTTTTTTGTGAATATTTTCAAACAAATACCAAGTTTTAAAAACATTATTTCAATAGACTATTTTTATTGCAATTAATAACTATTTTATTTAAAGGTACTTTATTAAAATACATACCNATTGCAATTAATAACTATTTTATTTAAAGGTACTTTATTAAAATACATACCTAAGTAATGTTTTAATTTAAATATTATAATTTTTAAAATATTTTATATTTTAGGTACTTTTGATGGTAATATGAAATTTTAAACATAAATACTCAAAAACAAAAATGACCACAAATCGGCCCGGTTTGGATTATTGACGGGCACAATTATTATTCTTTGCTAGGGTGGCTGAGTCGTTTCTAGCCCGGTTCGACTTTTGCAGTCACAAATTTCACCTAAACCAGGCCTGAACTCAATTTTGATTAGATCTCCTATTATGGAGCAGTTATACTGTTATAGTCTTCTTAGATGAAAGCTTAGGGAAACTTTCACTATCAAAATGGCATTCGATTTGACCATTGTTCCCCGCGTTATTATTTTCTGAGAATATTTGCTCTGTTTTCATTGGTGTTAGGCCTGTCTTTGATTTCTTTTCGTTGTATTTTTTTGGGTGTGTTGTGGTTTGGCTCGGGGCATGTCCCAGTCGATTTGGCTCTTTCTGCGGATCTTGGGATCTGGCTTTTGTAGATTCTTCTCCATGTAATTTTTCTCCAATTACATGCCAAAAACCGAAAAAATAAAGACGATGGCATTATCTTAATGGCAACATATAGCTGATGCGAAGTAATATAAGCTGTGAGATTGATACCGGTGTATTTCCTTCTAAAAGCATCTTTCCAGTCGAAGCTACCAACAGCACCCACATCTTCTTTGATAGATCTACCACTTATGCACACCTTATTTTCTACAAAACTATCTAAATCACAGAAATAAGCCGCAGAATGACGCTGCCAAAGATAGTTATCAGTTGCAGCTGCATACCACAACCTAAATGAAGATTTGAGGAGTATAATTAAAATAGGGAAAAGAGAAGAACAAAAACTCAAGGAACGTGGATGCTACATCAGAGGATTACTGTGATTCTACAAGAGGGTTTTGTCGTACAGTTTGATTGGTCATGAAATTGGTTGGAGAGCAAGTTGAAAACAATAGGCGCAAGATAGAAAGATTACCTGCATACTAACCCAGCTGATACCAATGACTGCATATCCAAGAAGCTGAAGAGGTGCACAAGGACATCTTGAGGCAGTTGAACTAGACCTGAAAAAATTCACAACATTATGTATAAAAAGCAAACGTTGCAAATATGAGAATACTAGGATAATATATGAAGTTACAATACACAACTATACAAGATAAGATAATGAATGTTGATATCTAAAAACATTTAAAATTTTATCTATAGAAGATAAACTGAGAAAATAACTTCTAATTTGGATATTTAAAACATATGCCAAATGATGCATATGCCAGATATGACAAGGTACTTATGGTTGGAGGATAGAATGAAAGAGATAAAGATAGAAAAATTTAGAGTGATGTGATAAAAAATAATTTAATATTATCCCTAATCTTGAAGGATATTGCCCTAAATCTACTGGGATTGAGAAATCGGATTCAATATAGTCGATCCAACTTAGTAGGGCTTAAGACTTTGCTACTATTATTGAAAATTTATGCCTGGGATATGGTTTTGGATATAAATTTGCAGTCAACAGATTTGTAATTAGCTTGACTTCCATTCTTTCATTGCCATTGAACTCTTTTTAACAGATGCTGCGTGCATCCTCCATCTATTTTCACCTACCTCCTACTGGGTATGAACCAAATAAACATGTATCATCATCTATTAAAGTGTTTAAAGCTAATGACACATTTGAGAAAAACAGAATAAAAAAGCAGGCATACAATCCTCCCTTTATCATTTGATATCCAACTTTTATCCAAAAGCAAAGAGAAAATTCCCATGGAGCAACTATTGATGAAGACACACTAAAGAGCCCAAGGTAGTATGTTCAAATGTCCAAACAGGACAAGATTGTAGGAGATTAGATTTTGGGTCTACTCTGGTATAGAGAATCTTATGGTCGTATTCATTTATTTACTCATTTTATCATATTCTTATTTCCCATATGCTAGTTGTTCTTCGGGTATTTTATCGCCTTGTCTAACCTTATAATTAGAGTCAGTTTAATTACAGAAGAGAATGAAGAGGACATACAGATAGAAGGAAAAGAGAGTCGTTCATTCATCAGATTAGCCAGAAAAAAGAGGGAAATCAATTAATCACTTATTCAAACATTTGATCTTTCATTATCAAATAATTTGGCACTTTGTATATTTCTTTGGCTAGTTCAGACACTTCATCATGTTTACTGCCAGCCCTATCTAGAAGGGAAATCAACTTATCTTCTACTTCTTACCTACTTGTTCTATCAGACACCAAAAGTTTCCTTCGTCACCTCTTCTTTTTCTTCCCTTGTCTTGGTACACCAATCAAAAAGCAAAGAAGAGCTCTTGTCATCTCTTAATTTAGAAAAGAAAGGCATTGCTTCCTCCAAAAACCATAAAGTACCTATTAATCTGGAAAATATCAATGGAGATAGACACAGTTCATGCAAACTTAAGCAACATCATAAGAAAAACAAGCAAATTCCCAAAATGTTTCAAGCCTAATACAAAAGGATGGACACATTAATTAAAGCCTCCTGCATTTTGCATATAAACATTCTACTGCCAAGCTGAAGGTTTGCTGGAGATTGTCAATGGTAAACTCTTTCCTACAGTCCCCTCTCCCTCCCCCCCCCCCTTCCCAAAAAAAAAGGAAGAAGGGAAAAACAAGCAGATTTGAGAATAAGTCTACTCTTTAAAATGTGTTGTATCAACTTGTGAAGAAAAAAGGAGGCAACAGCTGTTAATTTGAAGAAATAATGTAAAAAAAAAAAAAGGAGACAATTGAATGGAAAAACCCGGTGTTGCAAAGAAAATAGGTAGTAAAATAGATCAACAGCTGCAGAAAGACCATTTCAAGTCTGTTTCTTTCAACTTTGAATCCCAGGATAGAAGATGGTTTTAAATTTTATGCAGTTCATTCTACTACGAATCTGATATTTTCTACAAAGTATTCAAACCTCCCTAATCATGTTTGAGATTGGGATACTAAATGATATTAAAGGCAAAGTAAAAAAAATTCCAAATTCACTCCAGCTTTAGGTGTGAAACTGACAGAAAATTAGAACGAAAGGTGCTCAACTTCCAAACTTCATTTGTCAAAAAATTAATTTCTGCAAGTAAAGAAAAACCCTCAAATAGGTGAGGAATACTCTAGTCTTCTGTAAAATCTGCAAATGCAAATTATCAGCAGCCCATTTCTTCAGACTCCCAAAACATAGTACTTAGACCAACTACGCTCAGAGAATTAAAGATTGCTATACTTACTATTAAATAAGAGTAATACCTGTGTCTTCCTTACAAGCTTTGCTACGCCTCTTATGAGCAACTTTTGCCTGCTTAAACTCTGTAATTGCCAGAACTCTTTTCTGCTTTGGCAGAGCAGCCTCTGCACTTTGGATAAGGACATTAGCTGCTGAAACAGCACTTTGTGTCTGCATTCTAGCATGAAGCATCCATTTAAGCAATTGGAAGGATTTAAACTTCAATAGAAAAGAGCAAACAGGTATAGAAAGAACATAATAGGCACATCCACCATAGTCCAGAAGTTGGAATCACACAAATGCTGCCAGGAAACGGTGAATTCATTTATGATATTGGCCAATTCGCATCCTTAATTACCTTCTCCATGCTCAAATTGACTTCTAAAAAAGTTTTCATTTCTATGTATCAAGAAATGCATACATTTTCAGCTTGAAGATGCCCAGACTATTCAAATAAGGAACACCAGTCACAACATATGACAAACGTACGAGAATGTACATACATGCTTACTCTTTTTCCTTTTTTATTTCTTTTTTTTGGGGGAGCGGGGAGGGAGAGAGGCAAACTTGTTAGCTATATGGGTTGCTTTTGGCCACCCTACCCGGTGTAGAGCAACATTATTTGGGGGTTAAACATCATTGAAATCCTTTTCAATAACTCCGCGGAACATTTTTTTAAGACTAACTTTCCCATACTCCATCATATCCAACCACAACCAACTAACTTTGCCTCACCCTTCCATGTTTTTCCATCAATTAGTGGCCATGAGCAAATGAGTTATACAATGGAGTTTTGACCTCTCCATATTTAATTGTGACCTAGAGGCAACAAGTCAAACCATGAAAACATCTTTGCGTAGCAAGAAGTCATATATTTGGCTCTTCTTAGACACTGTAATATATGAGCCTCTTACACCAGGCTACCCCTTATAGCTTACAGTCTCCTAATTGAGCTTCCCCAGGAAATATATTAGCATGCCATAGACAGCAATTGAACTGTCATCCAAGGCCCTACCAAGCACTACATCAGATGATGGAACAACAAATAAAAATCCTTACTATACTCTCTTTTGGCAAACAAATACATGAAAGTTATTGTTCATAGAAAGCAGCATAAAGAAAATAAAACTAACACAAACCACACACAGAGCATATACGAACCGGTATAAGTATTTCAAATGGGAAACAGCAAACCTAACCTAGACTTAACACTGAAAAGGAAATGATCCAGTAATTCGACCAAGATGGCTATAAACCACATCCCTTTAAAAAAGGGAGTCCAATCTCATCACTTCCTCCATGCCATTACTTCCAGCCAGACATATACTTAATGTATCTTCAAAATCTACATTTGGAACAAACCAATGCTTACGCGATTAATCAATCAATTCAGCTTAAGCCACTTTTAAAAGACCCACGAATTTTCTCAATCGAACTCCGACCCAAAATACTTGTTCTACTACCCTTGAACTAATTTCATTAAGATGAAGATCCAAATCCTCAAGCATCAAAATTCATAACCGGGCAAAAAAAGGAAAACCAACAGCGTCTAATTTAATCCATCAAATCATCCGCCAAATTCAAACCTACATACTAGCATTTATCAACGACAATAATAAGATGAAGCAGAGAGAAAGCGAAACTGAAAACAATCACAGAAAGAAAAATTACTCATAGAAATGAATCCAAAAGAAATGAAGCTTACTGGGGGAGTAGTCGAAACGCGGTGAGTGTGTCTTCCAGAATAAGGGCTTGGAGGGCCTTGGGCACTTTGGAGTAAACGAATCGAAGAATGAAGCTGAGCTCCCTGGAAGCGATCGGATAGCGATAGGAAACAGTAAGAGAATCCTTTAATTTCAGCTTCTGGTATCTCTCTAACGGTCCTGACATATTTGAAATTGAAGAGGAACAAATTCTAAGGCATCAATATCATTAGTTGATTGCCCATGTTCGAATATCCACAATCAAAGAGGAACGATACTCTAACACATCAATAGCATCAGTTGATTGCCCATGTTCGAATATCCACGATCATGAAAAAGGAGAGAGATGGCGACGGTGCGAGGGGGATAGGCAGAAGAGGGAGCTGTCTGGGGCAAAAGATTTTCCCGGTGGTGGACACGGCGGCTGCAGAATAATGAGCAGAAATCGGCCTATGGCGAAGCAGGATTCCCTGCTTTTTCATTCTGGGCCGTCGGTTTAAATGTAATGATCCGACGGCCTACAGTTTGACATCATATTGGCCGTCGGATCTGGGACACATGGACGGTCAAAATTTAACTTTGAATTAAAAAACGAAAATATGGGCCGTCGATTTTGAGACACGTGGACGGCCGAGATTGTTATTTGAAAATTTTGTTAAAAACCCCAAATCTCCTCTCCCCTTTCTCACTTTCTCAAACGCTCTCGTCTGCTCAGTTCTGAAACCCTAATCTTCGCCGTCGCCTCTCGCTCCAAATCTCAGTCATCCGGACTACAGGGGACTGGAGAACCGTTACTGCTGCTCGTTCGTATATTGTGATGGTAAGTGAATCCTCAATGATTGTAAGTTCTGTGAAGTACTACTTATTGTGAATAAAGGAAAGTTAAATACTTCATAAAATTTGCGGTGCTGGAAGATTTTACGGAATGAGAAGACTGAAATTCCTGAATCTCAGATTCCCTTTTGAAAATTTTGTAAATTTTTGTCCCTCTCTCGATTTATTATTTTGGTTGGATAGATATTATCTCTAAAATTTTCCAAATCGATTAGAGGGGGGAAAAATTACACTAAATGTACCCATTATTTAGGGGAATATTTCATTTGTTGACTCAAAAAACACGTCAATTCAACACCATTGGAAAGTTAGGGCAAATTTTAAACCGAGTTCAATTCTCTACATCATCGAATTTCATCGCTTCTCAAAAATATATCATGCTATAATCATATACAAAGGCGATGACGAAAACGACGGAGGTAGCAACAACAAAAACAACAAAAAAACAACTAACACAACGTCTGGACGTTAGATCCGTTAAAAGAGAAAAGAGTTGCAGCTGACAAAATCTTGGTGAATCAGAGAAGAGTGATGAAAATTGACAAAAACCTTAATGCGGGAGGGTTGATATCTTGAAAAGCCAAGACCTTATCATCCTGCCAATGCCCAAACCAAAATTCATACAGAGCACAACATGAGAGAGCGAGAGAGGGAGGAGGATGAGGAGAGGAGCAGCGATGGGAAAGGAACGCACCTGGTAGAGGAGGATCTGGCAATTTGACAGAATATGGTCTCTAGAAATACATCTTGTTTACAATTATTTTATTGTTATAGAATATTATTTAGTGACAAGTTTTTTTTGGTCACTAAAGAAACTTTTAGTGGCAAAATAAATATTCATTACTGAAGGTTTTCTGACAACCTAGTGATGAATCTGATTTTGTTACTAAAACTTTTAGGGACAACTTTATAGCTATTAGTGACAAAATATTTGTCACAAAATAAGCAAATTGTCGTAGTGTGAGCAAACCGTTTTAGTTATGGGTCTAACTTGCAAACACTGGTTAGTCAATAATTATACTTGCATCTAATGATTTCCTGATTGTATGGGTCGCATTTCAATTCACTCTTCATTAAATTTTTCATTTTATTTGCTTTTTTAGTTTTTTTGCTTCAAAGGTTTTGTGTTTTCTCGTCGGGCTGAAATTTTATTTGTCAGTATTTAGAAGGATGATGATTGCTCTGCTATTTGTGGTATGTTGATATTCAACGGTATGGTCTGATGACTCTTTAATGGGCAAGTGCTGGGACTTTATTACTGTTGGCAGGCTTTTGTCAAGTCACAGAAAACGAAGGCATACTTTAAGCGGTTTCAAGTCAAATATAAGAGGAGGAGGGGTATGTCACTGCTTGTTTGCTGTCCGGTATATTCTTTCTTTCTGGTTTTTCTTTGTGTTCATCATATTGGTTTCTGTGTGAATTTACAGAGGGGAAGACAGATTATAGAGCAAGAATTCGCCTTATCAATCAAGACAAGAACAAATATAATACTCCAAAGTACCGGTTTGTTGTGCGATTTGTATCCTGCTTTACTTTGTAAATTTTTATTTATTTATTTTGTTGTACACCAGAGTTCATATTTGTAGCATGTAATCTTTTCGCATTTACAATTTAATTGAAGCATGTTTGATATATTGAGAGTCAGGCTCTTGATTATGCGTAATCATTTCTGTGTGAATTTTTCTTTTTTTTTTTTGATGGAGAATTGGCAAGTCTTAGAGATCTGTTTACATTTGTGCCAAATGCATAGCTATGGAGGGCCTGAATTAGGGATTCTTTACCACTTCGTACCATGTGTATAGGGGTAATGTTAAGGGCATGTGGTCCCCGTTTCTTATGTTTCAGCCTTGACCTTATCCTTAGAGCAACAAGGATATTGTTGCACAAATTATATCTGCAACTATTTCTGGTGATGTTGTGCTTGCGGCAGCATATGCTCACGAGCTTCCTCGATATGGGCTTGAAGTAGGTCTTACAAACTATGCAGCAGGTTGTTATAGTTTCACCTTATTTTGTTCCATTTGTTGTGTTCCATTTTTTTTTTTTCCAACTCTGATTATACAAATTGCAAGCAGCATATTGTACTGGGCTTCTGCTTGCACGCCGGGTACTGAAAATGCTTGAAATGGATGATGATTATCAAGGCAATGTAGAGGTATCTTACCATTTAGGTTTTGTCTTTGTTTCCATTTCAATTTACTTGCTTGTCCTTGATGTTCTCCTGTGCAAATTCTTGTTTCTCAGGCAACTGGAGAGGACTTCTCAGTTGAACCAACTGAAAGTAGGAGACCTTTTCGAGCACTCCTTGATGTGGGCCTTGTTAGAACTACTACAGGGAACCGTGTTTTTGGTGCTCTCAAGGTATTATTATTACAATGCTTTTTTGTTTTGCCATACTGTATTTCTATTTCATGCCTTCTTGTAACTAGCCTTGATGTTTCATTTATATTTTCTACCGTTACGATTCTAGCATCTGTTCAGTTTAGTTGCTTTCTTGTTCTGTAATTTGTATTGTGATATTTGGAAGTGTTCTTGTCATTAAGCATATATATAGTTAGTTGATGAGCCTTATTGTGTTGTGATATTGTTATTTCTTGGGGGGTGGGGTTTAGAATTTTTTTACCAATTACTTCTCTCTTGAAGTAACCATACCACGGTGTATTCTATTCAATATTCTTGCATCAATATGTCTATCGCTTATTAAATTTTGAAACAGGGGCAAAAATCTAGTGGATTAAGTCTTCCCCATTGTGCTGTAATTTAAACTCGGAACCCCAAGTATATTTGTAAACTTGCTAGAATTTATAATGAAGGTGTCATTCTTGTTGTAAGAGCAATTTTTGTTTAGCTAAATAACTCATATATGACAATCGTGGCTGAATACATATGCATATCATGCGGTTACATAATTATTTGTTGTGGGCTTCTGATTTCTGTGTTGAAGGAAAGATTTTTACAAATGAATTTTGACTCTACAGGGTGCATTGGATGGTGGTTTGGAGATTCCTCACAGTGACAAGAGGTTTGCTGGATTTTCAAAGGAAAGTAAGCAGCTTGATCCGGAGGTTCATCGCAAGTACATTTATGGTGGTCATGTTGCTGCATACATGCGAGTAAGGCTTAGTGTTCCCTTGTGGTCCAGTGCATTCTCTATAACATGCTGATAAGGATAAAAATATCGATATTAATATCGGTATCGGTATCGGTCATGGTCATATTAGTATTAGATATGTTTGTAGATTTTTTTTTTTGTGAGAATTTTAAGTTAACATAGTTGTATCAGCCAATATGTTGGCTGGATTAGCCCATATATCTTTCAAATATCGGTTGTGTTGGCCAATAATTTGAATATAGACCTCGGTCAAATATCTATCGATATGTTGTGATATATTGTTAATATGATAATATATTGCGATATTGCTGTGGAATCGGGGGCTCTGATACCGATACATATTGACTCATATTTATCATTTTGGATGATTTTTATATCAGTGATGCTGATTCCTTCATTTGTTTTGATAAACTCAAGACTTTGATGGAAGATGAGCCTGAGAAGTATCAGGCTCAATTCAGTGACTTCATCAAGAAAGGAATTGAGTCTGATGATGTGGAGGAGATGTACAAGAAAGTGCATGCTGCCATCCGTGCAGACCCCACAATGAAGCACTCTGAGAAAGAGCCACCGAAGGAGCACAAGAGGTGAGGCTCTTCAGATATATTTTTACAAAATGAAATAATACTTGTACAATTTTTTTTATAACCACGTTTTCATATATAGGTGAAAAGGATGGACTCATTTTAATTTTTTCATTTAAAAAAAATCTATATATGAGAAAGTGTTATAAAAGAGTTGTATAATTAGAGGGGCCTTTTTTATAAAGAGAAATAATACTCATACAACTCATATTTAAGCTTTTTACGGTAAATTTTCTATGTATAGGCAAAAAGGGTAGTTCTCTTTTAATCCTTTCTTTGTTTTTTCTTTTTTTCTTTTTTAAAAATAACCTTTTCATACTATATATGGAAGCAAGAGTTGTGTGAAGGTTGTACAAGAAGAGGGGTTCTTTTACAAATGGTAATTGGTAACATTACCTCTGCCTATCTTCCTTAGTCCTTACAGCTTTGCCAAATAAAGTCAAATAAAGTTCTTGAAGATATTGATGGTCTGTTTGAACTATTCCTTGCTACCTAATGCTGGTTAGTTATCTGGGAAACGACGGTATAAATAATATCTACAGAATCTTCCATCTATCTGACCAATTTTTATTGGTGCTGACTGAATTTTATTTCATCATATACTCGTTCATAGAAGAGGGAAGCTACATGTACATATATGGATCCTGAAACAGATTTTGTGGAATTACTGGTAGTTTTTGCACATCCAACAGGTTCAACCTGAAGAAGCTGACTTACGAGGAAAGAAAAGCTAGACTGATTGAACGATTGAATGCCCTTAATTCTGCCGGGGAAGCAGATGATGATGAGGACGATGACTATGACGAGTAATGCTGCACGATTCTTTTTTCTTCGGTTCCAGTCATGTTTTATTGGGTTTGTTCTTTAATCCTGTGGGCTTTTTGGACGTTATCAAATTTTGAACAGAAGCAGGCAATCAATTTCAGTTATGACTTTGTGATGTCTTTTTAATGGTAGAATTGCATTGGTATGTGACAGAATTTCAGCTAAGGCTTGAAAGTAGGAAGATGACAAATGAGGAGGGTATGTCTTTTAGTCACTTCTTAAATTCTCTGGATGATGATGTCGTGACACTCTTTTATCTATCTACATTTTATGAGTCGATTAGTGCTGATGAATGGGTCTTGTCATTTGTTTTCATTTTAACCTTAAAATGAGCTTATTTATATTTATTTATCTATTGAGCTTATTTGTGGGGGTGAAGGTGTTGAAGATACTTATCATCTGCCATTACCAAAATGATGTTGTGAACTCAAAGCTCTAGGTCACTGGCACTCCACATTGTGTGGCCCTCCCATTAGAAATGATTTTAGGCGACAGTCTTTTTCTTGTTGATTTGCATGCATTGGTAGTGCTGTTGCTAGAGATTATAGTTGACATTTTGATGCTTGGGTGGGCGGCGGCGGCGTACAAGTAATTAAGGAGATAAGAGCCTACTTTATCTTGGATGAGTTCTGTCTATGCCTTGCATACTTGTCTCCAAATCCATTAAACCTGATTATGTTGTCGGTATCCATTTGTTAGAGGCTTAACTCTTAGAATGATGATTATCAGGAGACTTTTGCAAAATTGTCAAACTACTGTTCTATCAAAGGGCCAAGTTATTAGAGAGTTGGGGGTATTGTTAGAGGCAAACGGTGTTGATAAAATGCTGAAGAGATCTAATTCATGGCATGTCACAATATTATTTACCAAAACGTGTAAGTTAAGAAGTTGTTTTGTCATCAAACTGTTTATAAATGTCCTACTAAACCCGTGATCATCAAAGCTAGTGCTATATAAAGGCCATATTCTCACAATAAAAGAACTTCGCAATGACCCCAAATTTATATAGATGCGGCCATGTGAAATGTTTACAAGTATTTTCAACATATGATTGGTTGATTAAGGTATAAAGATCACATTCCTTTAGTTGATAAGCTACCTTGATGCCTGATAGTCACACTTTAATACTTAGTCATTTTAAGGATTGGCTCCGCGGCCTAATACAAACTACTTAATACCAAAAGAGCCATAATTTTCTTGAGCCAAAAAATGATATAATATTTATTCAAATATAAGTTCGTATTACTAAAAGCCTGTAAATCTTAAAATCAAATTAGTCTAACATATTTGAATTCTAACGCTCATTCAAATCTGTTTTTAAAGTACATATGATCTTATAAATGTGTAGGGGATATTTAAGATATAATATTTTTTTAACAATAACAAAGGGATATTTTTATTTAGATGACACCTGGAGGGTATACCAAAGCATGCATATCCTCCACATGTAGACAATAATAGCCCATAAATCTCAACGAAATTAAAAAATCAATTGAAAATATGGCCAAAACAGCTAGAGATAAGAAAAAAAAAATCTCAACAATCTGACCATTGTTCAGGCGCTACTCAAATTCCTCATCTTTCCCTTTCCTTCTAGATACCTTATCCTTAGTTCGAGAAATTGAGAACCTCTGGCCTCCTACCTTGATTTCCTCAAACAGCCTCATCAACTTATCCACATTGCCCAAGACAGTTGCAGGCGGCAATCACTTTTGAAAGCACTAAAAGAAGAAGAAAAAAGAAAAAAAGAAAAGAAGCTGAAGTAGGCAAGATGATCAAGATTAAGCAAGTAGTAGTTACACGGTCAAGGCATCTGTTCAAAATCTGTATCAAATGATTCTAGTATATAAAGACAAACTTCAGTTGTATTCTGTTTTAAAAAATTTGATGCGTTTCAGATTCAAATTTCAGACGAATCTAAATTTTTACCTCAAATTGTTGAGTTTGATTGCACGAGATTTGTGTGAAATTTGGAGTGCTGCAAACTAGATACAGCCAAAATGACCAGTTGGAGCAAATTCGATGGTTGGAGCAAATTAGCTAGTTGAGCAAAATGGCTGGTTGGGCAAAATGACCGGTTTGACATAAATAACTGGTTAGAGCAAATTGGCCGGTTGAGTAATTGGCTGGTTGGGCAAAATGACCGGTTGGACGAAGATGACCAGTTGGAGCAAATTAGCCAATTGGAGCAGAATGACAGGTATGGCCAAAAGTTTCCGATTGGCAAAATTATTGGTATGGCCTAAAGTTCCCGTTGGAAAAATTACTGGTATATCCAATAGTTTCCGGTATGGCCAAAAGTTTTCTATTGACAAAATTACCGGTATGGCCAAAAGTTTCCAGTTGGCAAAATTGTCAGTATAACCAAAAGTTTTCGGCTGGCAAAATTATAGGTATTGTCAAAAGCTCCCGGTTGACAAAATTACCGATATGGCTAAAAATTTTCATAGGCAAAATATGATCCCTCAACCCAGTTTTCCTAGAAACTAGACGATATCACTAATATTTCTT
>JAODPA010000222.1:22108-40238 GCA_025585075.1 Nepenthes mirabilis | reverse complement strand
ATGATATTTTATTTATGATGAATATTTATAATTTAAATATTTTTCTGTGGTTGGTTCAACTTGGATCGAGTGATTCGGATTTAAGTCTCAACATATTGGACCTTTGTGGACGAGTTGATTTGAATACGTAGCCAATAGAACTAATTTTTACGTATCAAAGTAATTTCATTGAGTAAGATATTTTGCAAATAGAAATGGAGGCGACTATATTAGAGGAAGAAAAGATATTCAAAAGAGATATCAAACAAAAATGTGTACCTTATTATAAATTTACTATCAATGGTGGACGACCATGTATATTCTCAAATTTTAATTTTTCTCATCTCTTAAAATTATCAGTTGACAATATTATATTTGTATTCATCTACTTTCTCCTATTTTCACCATCCTTATTGGTTTTTATTTTAGTTTTCAATTATCTTATCATTATACTCATTTTACCTCCTAATTTTGATCATATATGGACTCATTACGTTCATAATTTTATGAAAAAAGGGGTGTTTGAGAAAAATGATATGTACAAGTAAAAGAGAAATATAAGTATGAAAAAAAGCAATTAGTCTGTCAAGAATTTTTATTAATTTCAGAAAAATTAATAATAAAAAATTATTATTGTTTTTTATGACTCAAAAATCCTTTTTTTTATTTTATTTTCTTCGCCACTTCAAACCTGGGAAAACGATCAAGAATGCATTGCAGCTCCACCGCCTGCATCATTTTTACCAAAACAAAACTAAACAAAACTTCAGTTTGATGTCCTGCAACTGAAAGACTTGTCTTCTCTCTCAATTTCCAGACCAAAGATCAAGAGCGAGAAACACATTGAGGAGACGGAATGGTGAAGGTACGAATGAACACCGCCGATGTGGCCGCCGAAGTCACATGCCTTCGCAAGTTTATCGGAATGCGATGTTCCAACGTCTACGATCTCTCTCCTAAGGTTCAATCAGTTTTGATTCGTAAACCCTAGTTTTCTTCAAATTATATTGCGATTTTCTGTGCTTTTTTTTTTTATCGTTGTTTACAAACCGTGACAAGTCGTTCTCTTGAATAAGCTATTCGTTTGCTAATTTCGACGCAAGTGATTCTAATCTGTAGAATTGGAAGTAAGCTCCTTGTTGATGCCGCGTTTTCATTAATTTCTCTTTTATGTTAAATTGTTGAATGAATTTGGCGCAGACCTATGTATTCAAGCTAATGAATAGTAGTGGTGTAACTGAATCTGGAGAAAGCGAGAAGATTTTATTGTTAATGGAAAGCGGTGTTCGATTGCATACTACTGCCTATGTTAGGTAAGACACAGATTGTCAATGATGACATAGCATAGTGTTTCATACTTGCTGGTGTTCAATGCTTGCATTCAGGGACAAGAGCAATACACCGTCTGGGTTTACTCTTAAATTGAGGAAGCATATACGCGGTAGAAGGCTTGAAGACGTTCGGCAACTTGGTTATGATAGGGTAATTCTCTTTAAATTTTGTTTTGAGGGAAGTTTATTATTTGATGTGTATTGGGTTTCACAATGAATGAAGAATCTGTTACATTACATGGTTTCAGATTATTCTCTTCCAATTTGGTCTGGGTGCTAATACGCATTACATTGTACTTGAGCTGTTTGCTCAAGGAAATATTATTCTCACTGACTCAGAATTCATGGTCTTGACTCTCCTTCGGTCTCATAGGTTAGTATCTCATGCTTAAATTTGATTTACATTTATCGGTGATTTTAGTGTAATCTTCATTGGCAATCTCATCTTTACCTCAAAATGTAGCATTTTTTTTCCATTTCAGATTGAGCGATTTCATTATTGATTTTTCACCATATGTTATTTTCTAAGTGATAGCATCCATTATGATGTATGCATTTCAGTACTACCTGTCCAAGACTCTTTAGAACTCTCTAATAACATGCGTGCTGTCGAAGTAAATTAACCAAAGAAAGATTAAGAACATTTTATGTGCAGTTGGAGGATAATTCTGCATAAAACTGCACCAGTTTGTGTAAAATCAGTTCTTTACTAATACCTTCTCAAAGTTCAACTGATAGCTTGTTCCTTCACAAATATCCACTCATGCTCAACTAATACCTTGTTCCTCTACAAACACCCTCAAGTCTCTCCTCTCAACTAATAATGTGTTGTTTTGCAAATGCCCTCCCAAGCTCAACTGATAGCATGTTCCTTAACAAATATCCTCTCGCGCTCAACTAATAGCATGTTCCTCTACAAAAATCCTCTCTCAACTAATAATGTGTTCTTTTGCAAATGCCCACCCAAGTCTCAACAGATAGCATGTCCCTTTACAAATGCTATCTGTTGTTCAGGCTTTTCTACCTCATTATTAACCTTCTTGGATTTAAATATTTGGCATCAGAAAGTTTGCAAACTGAATAGCACAGCTGTAATTAAGTTAAACTCTCCTAGAGTAAGACAAAACGTAGATGTCTACCATTTGATATGTGCAATAATCGAGTCAATTAGAGATCACACTCCATATAAGATGGCTGTTTTCCTGTAAGAGAAACTGGTGGGACTCCTGAAAAAAGGTGATCTCTTTAACTTCCTAGCTGAGCTAAAATTTACTGCTTTTCACCACCAAAATGTATTTTAACTCTTATGGTACATTTGGTTAATAGTAAGTAATAAGGCAGAAAAGGAATGATATTACCTTGGGAATGGAATGTGGGGAATATGGTAGAGATAGCTATTATATCAGTTTGTTTGCACAATGACATAACTATTCCGTCTTTATTCTGTTGTTTGTCTATATGCTAAGCCCATAATTGATGGTTGTGGTGGGTATTTGTTCTTTGGCGGTCTGTGGCAGTGGCCTAGATGTTGGCCTATGGTGATGGTGGCATGACCTGTTTAACTGGTGGCTGATATTGAAGATGGTTGACTTGGCCTCCAATGAGGTGAGACACCGAATGGCTTTTGTTGTCCAGTGGTTGACATGAGGATTGGTTGACTAGCCTATGAAGATTACAAGGACCTATAGACCGGCTTCCGATGACCGGTGGGAGGCAATGGGAAACATCCGACTGACCTTGATTGACTGAGGTGGTGGTTGATGGTGGTAGAATTCTATCACCCATGAGAGTGTTTGTTACTATTTCTACTAAGGTGAGAATAAGTAAATTCATACCCCCATGGTGTTACTTATTTCTACTTTTGGGGGATAGCATTACCATTACCCCTGCCTAAAAACTGAAGCAGAGAAGAACACAGAATGGGATATTTAAACCCCCCCTCCCCAACCAAGCATACTGTTAGTGCATTTGCAATGAGCTGTGAAGGTTGACATAATTGCTCAAAACTAGCATATAATACTGAACAGCTTTAATCATCCCTGTGCAAATAATTAGTTAGCTAAAGGCTATTACATTGCAGATGAAATCTGAACTCCCTCTCCATTTTAAGGCCTTTAGAGCAATAGAAAGCTATTCCATTGTGATGGAGAGTGGTGAATAATTAAGTTGCCAAAGAATCGCCCTATCTAAGATTTTCTTGCCCCAATAAGTGTCTGTATAATTCCCCATTAGGTATAACTGAGAATAAAATATATTATGCACTCCACACCCATTTTTCCAATGCACTAAGTTCTTTGTTGTTGGGGGGGGGGGGGGAGAGGAACCAATTCAAATCATGACTTGTCTCAAAAATTGTATTTCTAAAGAGTCATAGTCTTTTTTTAGATCAACTTTCAAGAGAAATCTTGGTGACATATTTCTCCTGTTTTAATGTTTCACCATATCTTAGGATGGTAGAACATTGTCTACTCTTCTGCTTCCTTAAAGGAAGGCACTTTGTGTTTTATTAACCATTTAATCATCATTTTCTTCAGTTTGGTTAAAAATTCAGAAATGTCTGTAGCCACATTATAACAAGTAATGAGTCTATAATCAGCTGCAGTATTCAGTTTCCAAACTTTGCGACCTTAGTAATATAAGTAGCATTTATTTGAGGAGAATTAGCTCAATTGCTTAAGGTAGAGGCCCTAGGATTGATAGTATCAGGTTTCAGTGTCATCACTAGTCCTAAACTGCTTTATTTTTAGCATCTTTGTTTGGCAATCACAAAGCATGTCATAATTGTCATTATTATTATCAAGTAGCTGCTGATAGCAGCTATCTAGTACGATCTTCTTCTTTCATCAACTTCTGGCCTTGTTAGTGTCAACTAACAAAATAGCATCACTGCTACTGCTTTGCTGAATGCAAGCATGCAGACCAGCATGTTCAAGATTTTTCTCAAAAAAACAACGCTTCAGCTTCTCTCAATTTGGCACGTTATTAAAGCCAGAGAAACTCCTCTCACAGTCTGATTTGACGGATTGAGCATCACGATTCTCTGACTCTGCTCCAGCTTATTATTAGCTAGCATAAAGCTTTTTATGATATTTTCAATCATTCCTTACTGATTTTTGTGCTCCATTTCTAACCTTATCAATTTGTGAGCCATCCAACCACAGGACTATTCAGGCCGTTCCCCATTAATCCAAACCATTTCAGGAAAAAAATGGTTCATCACTGTCCTTGAAATTAAAGAATCTAAAATAGACTTTCTGTGCTCTCATATCAGTAACCATTGAAATGCCAAATTGCAGAAATTTTGTTTTAGAATTAGGTATTTGTAATCATTGACTGTTACAAATTTCAAAAATGGATGAGAAACTGAGGAATGTGAAACTGTATTTTTTATTTCTTCTGAAATGTGTACAAGATAAGATGTTTTGTGACAGAAAAAAGTAATTAAAGCAGCAAATAAATAGTTCACTGATATTGACTAATAATTATAACGTAGTTAAGCTCACAAAACATGCTCTCCTTCATGTTTATCATAGCAAAAGTAAAGATTATTCTTAAATTTAGTCTATTAGTCCATGTACTTCCATACATTGACCATTAAAACTACCTTGAAGATTCGTAATTGGTTGTGAAAAGGTTTTGGCTCTTATCAGTTTGATACACTTTGAGCTATACTTGTGTGACTTTTAATAACATTCATAAAGGAATATTTAAGCCAAGCATAGGACTTCCTTGTGTATACAATCTTTTTGAAAGAGGTTAAAATATTGTAAAACCATTTGTTGTAGTAGTTCTATCCTTGTTTGCCTACAATAATTGGTGAGCTTGAGTGCTTTTATGTATTCATAATGGAGCTCTATGCTCAGAACGGGGCGTTGGGTGACTACAGTCCTTGTGGATGGAGTTGTAGGTTGGATGGTGAAACCTTGCAAAACCATTTACCGTGATGGTTGAGCCTTTGAGTCATGACATTTTATTGTGTTTGATTTGGCCAGTAGTTGTTGCATTTATGCTCTCTCCCGACACTGGTCATTCTTCCCATTTACCTTATTTTGTTCAATTATTGACTTCCTGGTAATGATGATCACATCAGTGATATCGATGTCAATAAATTCTAGTATTGTATACATCACTAGTCTGATCCCTTGTAGGAATTAACTGTAATAACAAACTTGCACAAGTATCTTACATTGCATAATTCATCATCTCGTGTAAAGTGCATATGTAAATATCAATTATCTTGGCCAAGATATTATGACAATCATACCCAGGGGGTCTATGGGTGATTATAGGAATTAAAACTTCTTAATATTATTACAAATTTTAAACTTTTCTCGAGCACAGTAGACAACTTCAATACATGAAACTGATGAGTTAAAGATTTATAAAGTACATACATAGTGATCGCAAAACGGAGATAGGATTTATGCAGGTCGACATCCTTTGCCTACATCAAGTTGCTTGAGTTGCATTTTTGTGATTCTTCTTGCATAATTTCAACTTGTTCAATATATTACGATGATGATTGGGTTCTCTCAGGCAGGTTTGTAATCCTGGCGTGGCAATGTCATGGTTGTATCATGAGAAAAAATAATTCATCGCAGCCATGTTGTAACGGTTGCAGTCCACGTCATGACCCATATATGAATTTGTGCTCTCAGGTGCTGTCCTAGCTTAAATATAGTTGGTTGCACATTGATCGCTGCTTTAGTGGTTTTAGAAGCATCAATAACAGCTTCCTTTGTGTATTTTTCCTAAGAATACGCGCTTGTAATGTGAATCAAGTTTGTGCAACGTTTGATCCCTCAAAGATCTCAATACAATGGAATTCATGTACCCAACATCATATCAAAAATAGAAGCCTGAAATTATTTTTCCTTCTTCTCTCGGTGAGTCTTTGTGCAAGATAAGATTACTTTAATGTGATAATGGAGGTCACATGTTCAAACTACAGAAAAAACCTCATTAGAATGTTGGGGTAAGGTGGCGTACGGCTTTTGCTGAAGCCTATGAGAAGCCTCATGCACTACTATTCCCTTTTCCCTAAAGATTTTAAAATGAAGGCCCAGGAGTGGTACAGCTTTGATTTCTTTTCATCTCGTGCAGCCAATACCTTCTCTCTTAATTTTCCAATTTATCTGAACCTGTTTATAGAGTAAGGAATTCCCAGTTAGCTCTTTGGAACAGTCCAAGTGAATAGTTGAATTTATGCATCTTAGAATCTGGAAGGATTTTGTAAGTCTTCCTTTTCTTTGAAGTGTTTAGATTGGACTAATTCTGAAACTTCCTTGTTCATAAAAGATATTCTTATTTTGTAAAGAATTTAAACGTCTTCAATTTTTGAATTTCAAGCTGAAAACATTTATAAGGAGCTGTCTCTTCCCTAGAATATCTCAGCTTGCTAGAGAAAATTTTGCAAGTTTGTCTTGGCAAAATTGATAGTTTAAGGTTGAGTTGGCTTGCAGCTCTGTAACAACATTTTCCAAGTTTACATCACTTCTGTGTAATTCTTAGTAAAAAATGTTTTGCTGTGCACACCTTTTGAATTACTTCAGGTATTGTCCAAATTCTTTATAAATATTCTCAAATGCCTTCTGATGTCTTGTTGGCATCTTATCCAAATCCAATTTAGATTATCTTTTATTTTGATAAAAATCAAATTTGTGCTTTGATTGATTTTATTTGCTCTTAATTTTTGTTTGACAGACAGATTATTTAAAATTGGTTATCTGGAGTCTATGTTATGTGATAAGAATGATTTCATTCAGATTGGTGACTTAATAAGAATGAAAATATTCTTGTAAAATTTTGTGAAGATATTTTTTGAAGACTTGTGTCTTTACCATTTTATTTTGAATTCTATTCTAATGGATCTTGATTAATTCAAACTTTAAATTCTTTTGAAGCCAGATTATATTGTTCTTTAAGCAAAGCATCCAATTCTTTCATTTCTTGAAAAATATTAAAATTTGAAATTAAATTATGGAAAGTGGGAT
Organism: Nepenthes mirabilis; assembly: GCA_025585075.1. NCBI lineage: Eukaryota > Viridiplantae > Streptophyta > Magnoliopsida > Caryophyllales > Nepenthaceae > Nepenthes > Nepenthes mirabilis. Next base: position 32,935 of record JAODPA010000222.1, on the reverse strand, counting down.
GCTGATTGATTCATGTAATATTTTCATATCACTACTGAATTACTAATCTTTTAAGTCAAGAATGTGTGTAGATTTTGAAGTCATGGAAAATGGACTATACCAAGGAGATATGTCATGCAAAGCTTGAAGAATCATTGAATACCTGTAGCTTCATCTACATTAAAGATATTGTGGATTTTATTGTATCACTGTAATACTTCATTTTTGTCAAGGATTCTCTAGTTGTATGACTTTGATTTATTTTGTGAGCACAATCTACTCATTCCATGTGCCGTAAGATCAAAGCATCAGATAAAGGCAGTTCTGTTTATTGTAGCCTAGAAATTCAATATTTCAGCGATATGGCCATATTCCAAATTCTGATCTTCAAGAATCCAAAACTGGTTCTTTATGTTAGAGAAAATATCCAGAATAATCTTCATACTTCACTATCCAAGACTGATTTTCACCTTCTAGGACTTATACCATCAAATTTGAAACATTTCGCAGATAATCTATATGCCACCCTCTCTTTATACGGACACCTAATAGTGCCTCTTATTATATTTGAATCTTCATTCGTTTGACTTATCCTGTCTTATCTACCTGAGATGATTCTCTTGACTTGGCTTAATTGTGTGATACTCTTTATTGAGCTATGATTACCTCTTTGAGTAATTGAAGTCAACTCTCTAGGAGAAGAAATCTTTTCTTCAAATTCGAGTCTGAGTCTTTGAAGGTTACTATTTGAAGGTTATTTAAAATCGGGTTTCTCTTATAGCAACTGGACATTATTGATTTCTCTAAAAATGGAAAGCAACATGAATTTCTTGGTAGGAGGATAAGCAGATAATTATACTCCTTTGGATAGGAGGATAAGTGGATAAGTTTTTTGGATGAATGAAGACACCATTAGTGGTTATGAGTTTTCTACTTTTGCAAATAAAAATAAAAATGCCTGATATTATGCTGCTTGCTAAATAGTTTTCAAGTCTCTTTGTTTGTCCAAATTTTCTTATATTAAGAATTACAATTGGCTTATAGAGATGCTCTTCATGTCCCTTGTGTTATTTGCCTATAAAATTCAGTCAGTCAAAATAACAACTGACAATTCAACAGAGATGATGATAAAGGATTTGCAATCATGTCACGTCACCGCTACCCAACTGAAATTTGCCGAGTTTTTGAACGAACTTCCATGGAAAAGTTGAAGGAAGCTTTAAAATACTCAAAAGACACTGGTAAAGATGAATTATTTGAGGTTAGTCCAAATGGAACTGATTTATCTGATGTGCCAACACGGAAGCAAGGAGGCAGGAATAGTTTGAGATCTTCAGATGTAAATAAAGTATCATATGATGGTGCTCATACCAAGCAAGCCACATTGAAGATGGTCCTTGGGGAGGCCCTTGGTTATGGCCCTCAACTCTCTGAACATATGATATTGGATGCAGGTCTGACCCCCAACTCTAAAATTTCAAAGGAAAACATATGGGATGATGACAAACTTCAGATTTTGATCCAAGCAATTACAAAGTTTGAAGATTGGCTGGAGGATGTTATATCTGGTAGTAGAGTTCCAGAAGGATACATTTTGATGCAGAATAAAAAAATGGGGCAAAAAGAATGTGCCACCAATCAACCAGATCTTGGTTGCCAGGTTTTACTTTTGATTTCATGTTAATTGCCTCAGATCATTGTCTATCTATGATTCAGTCTATTGTTTAGAAAGGCCATCTCGTAGCAGCTGAGACAGTTTGAATGATATCTTTAGTCTTACTGTTCCTACTAGGTCATGGTCTTGTATTGTTTTTGCTGTTGTCGGGGATTGTGTTTACTGATGCATGCTTAATTCAATCTTCAGGTCTATGATGAATATTGCCCCATTTTGTTAAACCAGTTCAGATCTAGGGACTTTATCATGCTTGATACATTTGATGCTGCTTTGGATGAATTCTATAGTAAGATTGAGAGTCAACGTGCAGAGCAACAACAGAAGTCTAAAGAAGGATCTGCTATGCAAAAACTAAACAAAATACGGATGGATCAGGTATCCATTATTTTTTAATATGCCATTTCTCCAATGACATAGTTTTATCAGAATTTGTCTTGGAAATTTTACTATAAGTATATTGTGAAGATATATTGTGGTGCTTCTATATGATGAAGTGAATTCTAGTCCTGGACATTCATCTTCTTTCTATCTAATCCATGTTTAGTTTCTTCAACGTTTTGTCTTTGTTTTGGATCCTTGGGTTGGTTTTAGCTTGAAAATTTACAATTGTAATGTGGCCTTGTGGTATTCTAATTTTCTTTGCTTAAGTTTATATGATTTAGAAGGCCCTTATGCTAAGTCGGGTTTTCATGAGAGAAAATCTCCATAGGTGGCTTTCTCAAGTTCTGTACTTGAAAAAGTGTCTAGAATTTTAGATGGGTGAAACAAGTTTTTCTCTATAAATGACATATTAATCTCATTTACCCTGCATTATCCAGTTTCACTAAGTTTGGATCCAAAGAGGGAGAGAAAAATAGTTATAAATTAGCTAGAGCTAGTGAAGTAGTAGGGATCTAGGTTGTATTAGATGCATTAAAGAGGAAGAAAATCAAGCCATAATAAAAGAAGAAGATACAAAGGAAAGTTCTATTTAAGCAATAAATTAAAACATATTAGAAGAATTAAATCTAGAATTTAGTGAGGAAGAAAGTAATAAAAACTCAAAAGAGTATCATGAAATTAGTGTTAAAAAGTTTGGAAATATTTGGGAAAACATGGAGCAAATTGGTTAACTAGCTTATTTAATATGATTTTAAGAACTAAAAGAATGCTAGATGACTGGAGGAGAAACATTTTAGTTCTTATTTATAAAAATAAAGGAGATATTCAAATTTGTACTAATTATTAGGGTATTGAAATAATGAGTCATATTATGAAACTCTTGGAACGAGTAATTGCTCAAAGAATTAGGCAATAAATGAACATGTCTAAAAATCAATTTGGATTTATCTTTGTATGCTCAGCTATTGAAGCTGCTATCTTTTGAAAATAATAATGGAGACATTTAGGGAGGGAAAAAAAAAAGATTTACATTTGTTTTCATTAATTTAGAGAAGGCTTATTATGATGGGTGCCTAGAAAGGCCTTATGATTGATGTTAGAGAATAAAAAGTTCATAAAAATATATAGACATAAGCAAACATATATATTCATGGGTAATGACTAGTCTTAGAAGCGTAGGAGCAAACACTAAAGTTTTCCTAGTAAGATAGGAGTGTATCAACGATCAAATCCAAGTTCTTACTTGTTTACCTTAGTTATTGATGAACTTACTAGAGATATTCGAGGTGAGGTTCATTGGTTTATGCTATTTTTCGATGATATTGTTTTAATATAGGAAAGTAGAGAAGGTATGGAAATAAAAATTGACATGCTGGACTTGAGATAAGTAAAAGTAATACTGAATATGTGAAGTATAATTTTGGTAATTCTAGATAGAATATCGAACAAATTAAAATCAATGATCAAGATATTTTAAAATAATAGATTTCATTACCTTGGACTTACAATTCAAGAAATTGAAAATATAATTGATGACTTGACACATATGGTTAATATGGGTTGGTTAAAATAAAAAATTGTATCAAGTTTGCTTTGAGATCAAAATATACCTTTGAAACTAAAAAAAAAATTTTATGAGATGGCTTTTAGACCTACTTCATGGATCAAAATGTTGCACAATTAAATATGTTTAAAAATTAAGCATTACAGAGATAAAAAATCTAAGATGGATGAGTGGAATCACTCTAAAGATAAAATAAAAAAAATGATGACATGTACAAATGTTTAGAAATGATACCTGTAAAAGCTAAGATGAGGGAAGTAGTTCGTACATTTAAAATGTTGGTAAAAGGAAGTACCTGTGAGACAATTTGAGTGAGTTGTGATTGTAGGCCAGAAAAGAAGAGGTAAACCTAGGGAGACATGGAGTGAAGTAATAAAAATTGATTGAAAAGTACTTATATTATTGGAAGTTATTTCACTAAATTGAGTGAAATTGGTAAAAATAGATTTATATAGCCAACCTTACCTAGTTGGACATAGGCTTTATTGTTGTTGTTCCGCTAATTGGGATTGCTAAATGTGTCTAGAAGTTGATGATCCATTGCATCTGTTGTGCTGTCGAGGATGAGATGTTTAGTATGATGGTTTGCCTACATTGCTGATTGGAAGTTTCAGTTTGTGAGCCAAATTTCGAAGGATTGGGTCTTGATAATTCGGTGCCTGAAATATTGCCTTTTCTAATGAGATGATCAGGTGTAGTTAGTACATTCACAATGAAAGGGATTTGAATGGTGGAGTGAATATCAATCTTGTTAGTTTTTGGAATCCTGTTGTGTGTACTTTTTGTATCTTTTTTCTGTTGGTGTGTAAGGTTTGGGAAAAGCTTTGAAATCGGATTCTACTTTTCTTGACTGCTTTTCTCATCGTCATTCTTTTTTTTTTTTTATAATTTTCTATTTTAATTTTCTTCTTTTATTGGGCTTGAATTTCTTTTAGTCTTCTTGTTAAGGCACCTAATAGAGAGAAGATGATCCTATTTGTTCGTAAACCTCCAAAAAAGATGCTGTTTGTTTGCGTTGGATTTCTTTCAGATATCTTGGACGCAGGATAGGTGTGACTCTGTAAGACTTTAGATTATTGCTTCTCAGTCAGATGCTTCATAGCTGATCTTGTTTGTGTACCTTATTCAAATACTTGCTCTTGGGCTAATTTCATTTGAAAGGTCATCTTCTGTGTGACTTTTATCTGATCTGTAGTCCTCAATGTAATTAACATCAAGTGTTCAATGGGGGCTTTGACGGGTATTTTCATTTTTGGTGAATGCATGGATTTCAAGGGAATTTGTCCACTTAGTTTCATGAGGAAATTCTTCTATCTGTAGTTTGGGGAGAGGCTTCTTATGATGGTTCACATTTGGGGATTTTACGGCAGCTCCTTTAGCAGATATTCAACAATATCAAGAGGCCTGACCAAATAAACATATTATGCCTACTATTTTTGTAGAAGAGTAAGAATATTTCATGTTTGTTTTTGATATTGCACATCATACTATATACATTGCATTGTCATTAATCTAGAATAAAAAGAGTAAATATGTAACATCCTTCTTTTTGGAGGACCAATTTAGGTCCTACTAAATTGGAAAATATGACCAACATATTTTGGGCATAATTTGGAGTGTATTGAGATTTGATTAAATCAAAAAAGAGGTAAAAAATATTTTTGGGACACTAAATTTTAGTGGAACCCTAAATATCACTCTACACTAAAATTTGACGCTAAGTTAAGATTTTATTGACAAATATTGGTTACATGGCTAGCATATGAATGGTTAAGATCAAAATTATGGCTGTTGATATATAGATTTCGGCCAAATTGCGGTGGGAAGTAGGAGGTTGCATAAAGATAGGGGTTTAGTTTGAGTGAATTAGATTTCACTTTGTTGAATCAGATTTCGGGCTATAGATTGACTTCACGGGAGGTGTCTTGGATTGATTTTCTTATAAATAACGAGTTGAGTTGAAGGAAAAACCATCAAAAATTGATGGAAAATCTGAGGGAAGTAAGAAGGTAGTAATGCGTAAACAAAAGAGGTCACAAATTTGAGTAAGCAATTTCACAATGTAATCTTTATTTGGTATTCCGGATGCTGTCTAGTTCCTTAAATGACCATTCGGAGTCATCATGCATGTCAAACTAAGGAAAATTCATTCGAATTTCATAAGTTGTCCAAATTTTTTGGTTTTCTGATATTACTCTATTTGAAGTTGAATTTGTGATTACGTCAAAACAAATATTTCACCGTCTTTCCAAAATACCACCAGTATTAGTAGTTTCAAAGAACGTATAGTAGTGATACATCATTTTTAAGAGCATATTTATACATACATACATATATATAATAAGAATATAATATGAAAATGAAATCAAACAATTTCATTGCCTCATGGGCAATCACTCGCTTTGTCTCTGTCACTTGTGAATTTATTGGATTAATCAAAATAAGGAAAGACTTATGTTAGGATGCGGAGATGAACCTTTTTGCGTACCTTGTGAATATTTTGTGAGAATTCATGTAGAATTTTCTAGCTCGATTAGCAACAATAAGGAATCAGACAGTTTTTTTAAGAAGATTGTCTAACCTATTGCTCGCTACCCAAGAATATCTTGCTGTAGTGTCTAGTTGGAAGAGAAGAAACAGCTGCTCTTTTGCTTGTTTCATAGACCTGTTTAACAAGAAACCTAGCTATCAAACTTCTTCCTCTTTTCTTTCTAGCCTAAATAATATTACTAGTAATCTAAGGCAAGTGCATAATAGGACCAAAAATAAGAAAGTTCCAACTTGTACTAAGGGTAACTATTCTTTCTAAATTCCTAACGTGTCAGAGGTGGTCCAAGTTTATTAGTATTTGTACCATTTAAGATAAATTTTCCTTCTATAGTCGATTGCAAATCTTTTCTTGGTGATTATACATACATATATTCATGTCAATCTCTTAAGAATCTATTCGATAATCTATTTCTAATCTGTTCTATTATAGAAAAGATGAAGTCCTTATTTTATTCCTTATCGAGGATAATGGATTTATTTATAATTCAGAGAACTCTAGTCTATTTTGATGTTGAGCTTGTGTATCCTGGATTGATGCCCATTTGGATAATCCTTTATTTGACCAACTTTGTAATTTCAACGTAGGCTTCGTCTACCATTAGAGGATTAGTGATGTAGGTTTTCCTTCTAGTTCCCATTGAATATGTGGGTTGAATTCTTATGATTACATGGCCTTTTTTCTTTATGGTAATGTCTAACGATTTTGACGATTTCAAGTGTTACATATTAGTACATGAGATAAATCAAAAAAAATTCAAAGGAACAGAGCCATGGGATAGTTCCAGATATGTGATGATCAAGTTGGCTTTTGAATGTTGTTCGAACGCAGTTGTGTTGAAGTCCAACCTTTGAATGACGTTAGAATGCCGTTCGAACATTAGATTATAATGTTGGGGAAAATTGATTTTTATCAGTAGACTTGACTAGAAAAACCAATTTTGTGAGATTTAACATCAACTTAAGGAATTTAGATAAAGATTTGATGGTCAAACCACTAGGAACTACCTCTAGTAACCATTTCTAGTTGAGGTAGTGTTAAAATGATTTAAACTACTAAAGGTTAGTATGATTTAAATTATGGAGTTCTAGAAGTGTTAGTTTTGTGGAGTAATTTGATAACTTCATATTGCTAGAAATCTAATTATTCTTCTAATTTTGGGATTAGAACATAGCTATGGTGAAGGTGTTAAATGGAAATTTTTGGTTAATTGATTTGTGGATAGATTTAAATTTGAAAGTTATGGAATTTTATTTAAATTATAATATTCTAATTGCATTAAAGGATGACTTAGAATCAAAAGATATAATGATATAATAGGAAAATACTTTTGTCAAATAGGTGAAAATTCATACTAGTTGGAAGGGATTTAATTTTGATAAATTGAGTATATGAAAAATACCATAGGCTACATTGAGTTGTTTAACAATTTTGGATTGCCCTACTCAATTATCTAGTTATATTTATTCACCTAATCCTAATTTTTTTAGTTGTATTTGTTTATGTTGACTTTTCCTTACTATATATCACATTGTTACCTTGATTATTGATATAACCAATATTGGTAGGATGTAGTTGAAGATTACACATGAAAATAACATAGAATTACCTATGCATGAATCCTGGATATTCTATGTTATGGTTTAATGTTGTACGATACTTTATTTTGCAAAAGGTAAAGGAAGATGTATCAACACACTAAAGAATCCGATAAGATGAAGCTTGAGGGTCTTTAGTGTTGTCTGCATTAATTGATATTAAGGCTATTTGGATAGCTTTGAGGGTGTGTGTTTTATGTAATTATGTATTTTTCCTGTAGAATCTATGTGCATCGTTGTGTGCTATATTTTTGATATCTAGGATACCAATAATTATTGACTGGCTGGGTTATAGATTTGTGGTTAGACACTCTTGCATTGCCTAATGGTGTGATGGAGAGTAGTCTTGAGGGTTTCACCTAACTAATGTGGCCTCAAGTCCACAATGGTGAGAAATATCATCCTCAAAGATATACACATATACTCATAGATAAAAATATCAATATTAGTATCAGTTATGGTCATATCGATACTAGACACTGCGCATTAGTATGTGATATATCAAATGGAAAAATAATTCTAAAAATCGTAAACCAATATAATCGTATTAATTGATATATCAGTCATATCGGCTTTGTTAGCCAACAAGAAAACATATCGTAATATGATCATGATATCGGAAAATGTCGATATGGGGGGGCCTAATACAGATACGTATTGGCCAATATTTCTATCAATGAATATATTGTTCTTGGAATTCATGGATATATATGTGATGCCTTGAGCATAACATGTGTTATATTTGGCATTTGATGCCTATGATTTATTATAATATGTGTGTGAATTCCATGCATATTGTTGATCTCTATTACTATTGACATACTGATTATGGAATTATTTGTTAGATAAATGGCTCATACATTGCTTACCCTTTGTTCTTTAGACTAGCCTACAGGTGACTGTTTTTGGATAAGAGTATTCAAAGAAATACCTAGAGAAGGATTCCCTCGTGTAGGATGTAGACGTAGATGTGGCATACATAGTATTAAAGTATGAAGGATATGTGGATGTGGCATGCGTACTTTTAGTATATGTAGTTTTTAGAATGTTTAACGAAATGTAGAAGGTTGTACTCCCTTTTGTAAATAAATAAAAGTTCTTTTTTTTTTTTTTTTTTGAAATGTGTAGTATAGAGGATGGTGTATGTGATATCATTTCTTGCTCAATTATGGATGAACTTCGTGTCATTATCCAGACATCTAGTGCTATATTCGGCATGCGACAAAATCTCGCTATGAAATATCTTATTATCAAGATAGCTGAATTCTAGCAATATATTTAAAAAGATTATCAATCATATATAACTATAAAATCCCTTGATTTAAGTGAAAGATATTTCCCTTAATTTTCCAATCAATCAAATTTCTTAATTGCGAATCAACCCATTGATTGTCGAGTCGATTAAGCCCATTCAATCCTTAATCTTATCCTCCAAATCCTTAATTAGATCAACAAGTATATGCTAACACTCCCCTTCAAGCTACCATCCTAATGCCACCTAGGCTTAGCTTGCTGATGATTTGTTGGAATAATTGGCTCGGTAGTCCCAAGGTGAGGATATCTGCAAGTTGCTTATTTTTTGTGATATAGAGTGCAGATTAGACCACTATACTGTTTCTCATTGATAAAATGTCGGTTGGGTCCACTTCCACATGCTTGGTTTGATCATGTTGTATTTGGGTATGGGCTATGGTAATTGCCTGTCTTCTTTTCACAACTTCATGCTTCCTTCCCATCTAATATCTGAGTCTTCCATAATAATCATTAAGCCATAAACGTTCACAAATACTGGATGCCATGGCTGGAATGCTTGTTTCTTGCTTCTCCTGCTTCCGAGGTTCCCTCCAAGGAGAGTACAATACCCAATGCTGACCTCCAATCTACTATTGGTCCTGCCTGTCGGGATGCTTTCTAAGCTCTATAGATTTAAAGTACTTCAATTATTTGGAAGAGAACACTTTTTCATAGTGTAGACTTAAAGTACCGTAGGATTTGGAGTATAACTTCCCAACGGAACTTTCTTGGAGAGTGCATGAACTTGCTTGTCACACTTACCTTGTAAGCTATCTCTAGCTGTGTATTAGACAAATAGATGAGTTTTCCTACTAACATTTGTGCCTCTCTTTGTTAACCAGTGCATTTTTGAAAGCTTCTCCTAACTTGTGATTTTGTTTTACGGGAGTTTCGAAGGGCTTTTATCTTAGCATCCCTATTCTTGTAGTAAGTCAAAAATGAGCTTTTTTAGGAAATAAATATGCTAGTTTTAGAGTATGCCACCTCAATTCCTAAAAAAATATTTCAGCCAAGTTAGTGCTTTAATATCAAATTCCTTTACCAACTGCTTCTTGAGTTTTTCAATTTCATCATGGTTATCTCTAGTTATGATAATATTATTAACATAGACAACCAGGACATTATTCTTACCCATTTCCAAATTTTTTGATGAAAAGCATATGATCACCTTTTGATTGTTTGAAGTTCATCTTTCCTATTGCATTGGTGAATCTTCCGAATCATGCTCTAGGGAATTGCTTCAACTTGTATAGGGCTTTCTTCAACTTGCAAAAACTATAAGTTCCAAAATTTGTAGTGTACCGCAGAGTTTTCTCCCTATAGACTTCCTCCTTTGTGTTATATTGTAGGAATGTATTTTTAACATCAAATTGCTCCAATGGCAATTGGAGGTTAGCTGCCGAGGATAACAAGACTCTAATGGTGTTCATTTTCGAACAGAGGCAAGTAGTCCACTCCATATGGTTGAGTGTACGTCATGGCTACTTGACTACATCCCATGCCTTATATTTTTTTGTAGAGCCTTCCTTTTTTCACTCATAGCCTCTTTCCATTCTTTAAGTGCCTCTTTGATGTAGGGAAGGGGAAGAGTAGGGGAAGGGAAAGAGAAATAAGGGGAGGGAAGGAGGAACCAAGGGAGAGAAAGAGAAACTAAGGGAGAGAGAAAAGTAGATATCAAGAGAGAAGAGAAAGATTGCAATTAATTAAATTTTATTCAATTCATCAATCATACCTCAAATAATAGAGTTTATGGTCTTTATATAGATAAATCCCATAAACTCTATTATTT
>JAODPA010000222.1:0-16764 GCA_025585075.1 Nepenthes mirabilis | reverse complement strand
GAGAGAGAGAGAGAGAGAGAGAGAGAGAGAGAGAGAGAGGCTCTATTTTGGAAATTCCCCCTAGGACTTCTGTATCTTACCAAGGTGTTTGGCTGATTTGATTTGACCTTCAGATTGTAATATTAATTGCCTGTGATTGTGATCATCAAACATTGACCATCAATTTTGTGGTGACCCATGGAAAGGAATGGCCTTGGGTTGCTTCTTGCTCGCATGGCTGGCTGGTATTCCATTTGGAGTCACCTAGATGCTTCTGAGAGCTCAAGTTTATCTGTCAGTGCATAATAGTTTATCCCAAAGTTGTCAAATGTTGGTGAGGAGCCTGGAAGACTTGCATCATGTAAGTCTATTTGGTTACAGACTTGTTCAAGGCAGGACTTGTTCAACCAACAGGTTGTCATAGGCTATTTGGTTCCAGACCTTACGGTTGTTGTTGCAAGGGGTAGCTCATCAAACATTCAGTGGTTAACCTCTAGAGGCAGATTACACTAGGTGACTAATGGAATCTCATCTCACTCAACACATGTAGGCATATTCTTGCGATTTCTAGAATAAGTTAGTTCCATTGAGACTAAATATTTTGTTGAGACTTATTAAGAGGATGTTGTCTCCCATTATTTGAGTAAAGAGGTAGCATACAGTTTATATGTAGGAGTGGATATCCCTCCTCCTAACAAAGACCCCCTTGCAGGTCACAGTAGTCCCTTTGTAAGGCATTGTATGCTGCTGTACATCCAAAGTGGACAATACCTGGGAAGGGGACACAACTACACCTAGGAAGTTAGAACTGAACAAGATTGAATACGCTACTAAATTTTGCTCGCCTTGTTTAGTTCGGTTGAAATGAAGTTATCAAAAACAATTAGAACGGTGAAGGATGTCTCAGTTTTTCATAAATTAATCAAAAGTTCCTCTGTGAATACCAGATCAATGTGAATTTTTATATCTTGGAGAGCTCTTGAAATGTATGTTTTAGCGAGAGGTGTGCTTTATACTTTTAAAATGTGGATTTTACAAAATTTATGGAGTACATATGTTTGAGAGAGAAGGAATAACTGTGTAGTGTATTGAGAAAAATGATGAATTGACGTAGGTACAGAATTGCAATAATAGAAATGGAGAGAGAATATGTGCTGAAGTAAAATGCTGAAATAAAAGAAGGGATTGGTTGACAAAAGGTTTTGAAATGAAATAATCTAAAGTAGAACTGAACAGGGCCCTAATGGTCCAGAATGGCCATTTTTAAAAATTTGCTACAAATATGGCTACTTCATGGATCAATATTTTGCTATGATTTAAAAGTCCTTCTAAAATCAAAGGGAGAAAGCCTTGGCTCATTTTGAAGTATATGAATCATTATTGCCTCAATTCTGTATTTATTTCTCTGGAAAGTTGTTTTTAGCTGATGGGGTTTAGTTTCTGAACCTACTTTCTATTTTCAAATATTAAAGAACTGGAGTCATTCAACAAGGAATCCTGTTTGATTTTTCAGTATTTCTTTAAGAGGAGATCATATTGAGCTTGGACATGAAGTGTTGGATTTGTTAGTGTCCCAGGTTCAGATAGTGGTAGAGCATTGATCCTTTTATAAATGCCATCCGTTGGATATGGGTCTATTGGTGCATTGTTCAATATAATAATGACTGTCCTTTGGTGGTGGATGTTGGCACTGACACCCACTATGAATCTTGCTTGGATTTAGCTCTGTCCATATCTTTATCTGCCATTTGATTGACTTCCTATATATGCCTTTTATTGTTGTTTTCATATTATTTGAACCGCAGGGTAGAATTAAAAGAATTAGGGTTTATATTTCTGCAATCGAGAGTGATGTGGTTTGCCCATTTCCAATAGGTTTGGTGTCACTCCTCTGGATTCTGAAGAGGAGAATTCTGCTTTTGACATGAGTGTCTTTAGCCCTTATGCTTTTCAACCTGTTCACAGGAGTTGCTGTCAGATTGATACATCATGGAAAGGTCAGCATTGATATTTTCATATTGAGGACGTGCAGTTTGGGTGAGTTAGTAGTTGCTCTGCAGAGTACAAGGTAGAGAGGATGAAGTTTGTGTTCAAGGTGGACATCTTAGTGCAAGCATGGGATGTGGTTCTGATGGAAAGATGCTTTAGAAGTTCAATTCAATATTATGTTTTTGGTTTGAGAAAGACTAATTTATAGATTGACGTCTGTATTATACTTTGTAAATTCAACTGTTTGTGGGAGGAAACAGGGGTGAAGGGAAAGGAAGAGGAACCTGATACTAATTATTTTCTTCACAATTGTGTTTATTGATCCAATCAAGTTAACCTGGACAGAGGTTTCCATTGCATGGAGTAACGTTTAGAAGTCTGGAATTCTTCCAATGGAAAGAGATTTGAAAGTTCTACTGCCCAATCTCATTTGTATTAATTGGATCAAAAGTTGGTTGACTCCACTCAGTGGGGCACATGGGTTTGTGAAGATGCGTTGGTATGTGGGGGGCTTTGAATTGAGGATTTTTTTTCTATGGCGGGGCTTTTTCTCCATGTTTTCTAACTTCCTTGAGGAGTTGACTCCAATGGCCAACTTGTTTGCCTACTTTGGGTGTCACACCCACTCTTATAAGTTGGATATGGATGGAACTCCGGCAGAGACTCCCTTGAAAGCTCAAGTTTGGATAAAACCTTATATACTTGATACACCATGAAATTCATAATAATATACTGGATAAACACTTGTACACCCTTCATATAGAGGTATGCTTAGTCCAAGGCTTATGGTCGAGGGCATTCATGAAAATGACATTTCTACCTATTATTATGAACCATGCAAAAATATACCCCATAAAGGGTTGCTATCTACACGCTGAAAAATGATATAAGTTAAAATGTCGATTGGCTTGACCTTGTTTAGGCACATGATTTAGCTACTAGAAAAGTCATATAAACAGATACCCAATACTACTGGCAGGAAAAGTGAAAAATAAGGTTAGAACAACTTTATCTATATCTGAAGCAAATTATGCGATTTATTATTTATTAAAGAGAATAAGGCAACTTCTCAACAAAATTATGGCTGTAAACATTCAAATGAAGCTATTATCAATTACAAATCTTTTTTCATCTATTTTCCGCGTTGCACTCACCATATGGTTTGCAAAGCTAAGCTACTGAAGGAAATCACTACATTTCCAAGGATTATAATTTTAAGGTAGAACTCTGAAGGATTCGATCATAGTAAGCTACATGCCAAAAGATTCAATCATTTAAGCGGTTCATACATGCATAGATGAGTCCCAAATGCTAAATGCACCCAAAGATATAGCTTAAAGCCTTTAAATATTGCAAAAAAGGTGGGCCTCAAAGGCTGCTACAGCTAGCTACAGATTACCATTACAGGAGTATCCTGTGGCAACTCAAATCAATACAGCAAAGTCATTTTCTTGAATAAGTACTACCTGAAATTGCACTTGCAATTCCTTTATTGTTTCCACATTTTTCATAAATACAAAATAGTAATAAAAACATTTAATTTGAATTACAAAAATAATCCATAGATACATTATAATTACTGATCTGGAAGATTCATATTCATAAGAATTTTAAGAAATTTATTATTACACAAATTTCATTCATATTTCCCAACTCTACATGACTATATATTTCAAAACAACTAGAAATTAGACAGTTATTAACCCATCTGGAATATGAACAAAAGGTTCTAACTTGCTCTGGTACTGTCAGGCATCAATTTCTAAATCGTCTCCTATAAGTATGATATCCTAACATATGCGTAAGCTTTTTGATCTAATAATGAAACATGATTGATATGCATGCAATACTAGAACTATTTTTTTCCTTTATGCAATAGACCAGATAATGTTATTGTGTTATTATTACCTCTCTCACAGTTTTCACTAATTTTAAATGAAATTATTATTAGAAATCTTAATTGTTTCAGCAACCCAGGAAATCATTCATATTTCAAGTGATATTTGATCAAAAAATATATATTCTATTGTGTCATTCAGAAATCGAGCAATTCCTTCTTTCTTCTAAAAATTGAGAACAACGGGTACTATCGTGGAATAGATGTTCTGAATCACCAAAGAAGTTAGTTCTCTTCCTGCTCATCACTTTCTGCTCCTGATTTCCTTCAATTTTCCTCCCATCTGCTGCGAGCTCTCTTTTTTTTAGCTGTTCTTGCTGAGGTGGCAGTTGCATGGCGCTGGTCCTCCCTTTTCCATTTCCAGCAAGGCCTACTTTTGACACAATTATTTTTGGAGAGGAGAGGGTGCTTTAGGAATTTACATTGGACTCTCTTTGTTTAATGAATTTTCTTTTTCTGTCTGATGAAGGCATAACTTCCTCACCCTTGACGATTAGGTGTCTAACTGTTCCTATCAATGTGCAGGAAAAACGTGTTGCCACTATTTCACAGATCCGCAAAGTCCATTGGTTTGAGAAGTTTAACTGGTTCATCAGCAGTGAAAATTATTTGGTGATCAGTGGACGAGATGCTCAGCAGAATGAGATTATAGTTAAGCGCTATATGTCAAAGGGGGATCTGTAAGTGGAGTTCTTTCTTCATAAATTATTCTCACAAGGAATAATGCATGCTGAATTATTTACCTTTCGGAGACTACATAAGAGATTATATTTCATGATCATGAAAAGTCTATGTACTGTGATTCAACTTCTGTTAAATTTTATATTTCCTAGAAGTTTAACTCATGCAGAAGGCTCATTAAATCAACCCATCTGCTGGTAGTTCAACATGGTTGTTTTTTATGGTGCATTAGAATGATAATGTAACAGAAATTGCAATAATGCAGTTAATGATATGTGCTACTTGCTTCAGCTCCTTTAATCTTATGATTATGTGGTGATCCTACATCTCTCTCTTCTAGATTCCTTCATCTTGTGTATCTTCTATCCAATTTGTTTTTTTCTTGTGCTAGCACCAAGAAAGTGGCTCCTGGAGCAATTCATTTATTAGGATATACTTGTTTGTCTTTTATTTACTCCTCTTGAAGTTGCTGATATATATATGTGAAAGCTGTAGGTTCTTTCACTGCAACAGGAATAGAATCTTTCATGGATAAAAGAAAAGATATATTCAATATTGTATATGTGTTGCTCATGTCAATGTAGAAAGCCTCAATTTATAGGCTGCATTCAAGTAAATAAAGAATGTTTCCAGAGTAATATTTCTAACTATCAAAAAGCCATATGTTATGTTAAATATCTAAAATTAATCTTGGAAAAATCAGGAAATAATCTAAAGTGAACATGGAAGAATAGTATTCTCTAACATACTCAAACTCAAGATGAGTTGTGGACTCCGACTCAAGTATGGAAACTTATTCTCAAAACCAACACCAACAAAAAAGGTTCTACAATGAAAAGGTTTGGCAATGCAAAGATTCTTCCACAATCTCATCTCATCTCATCTCATGAAGGAACATCAGAATTATATATAGAAATCAGCATCCCTAGAGTATCATACCAGAACTGAGAAACAGAATGAACAACAATTGTCATTGGTAAACAGAAATCAGAGCCCAGCAGAGTAGACCACAAGAACAAAACATTGTTTGTGAATGGAAATCTAAATCCAACAGATCAGAACATTGTATTTAAGCAAAAATAACACTTGTTGCTAACATAATTCAAGGTCCAGGCTGCGAAGAAATATACATGATCAGAAACAAGGCCTGCAAAAAATGTTGCCACAGGAAGGAGTATTCTGGGTTGGATGGAAGAAACAGAACCAGGCCAAAGGGTGCTGGGTTACCAGACCGAAAGCACTTGCTTTGTGCACATAACAGGATAAATTGAAACGAAAGGCCAATGACACAAAGGAACATGCTTTTGGGGAGGTTTTTAATGGCGGATATATGAAACAATTAACAGAAGGTTAAAGCACAGTGAAAAAAGAAAGGAAAAAAAAAAGTCTGGCAGATATGACCAAAACTTCAGCTGCTCACCTGCAACGGAAGACTTTTGCGAGTGGAAGATCAAACATAAGGCTCTAATACCATGTTAAGAATTGGAAGGATATATTCAATAGGGACATGTATTGTTCATGTCAATATGAAAAGCATCAATTTGCTAGCCATATAAGTAAACATGGAAGCGTCTCAAATAATATTCTACCTATAAATAAGCTAAGATAATCCAAATACCTAAAAACATTGTAGAAAAACTTGGAAAATAATCTTAAGTAGGGAAACATAATATGCTTTCACAGCAACTAATATTTGTTACTGCCTGTTTGAAATATACATTGCATGGAAAGGACATTGGTTTTAGCTCCATGTGAATGCTCACATTGTCTTTTGCATTGTCTTTTTTTCTCCGGTGATGCACTTCTCTCACCTTATGTCTTAACTGCCCTGAAACTTCAAAGGTTGACATCCTCGTTAATTGTCTTTATTATTCTTGAACCATGAAACAGGTATGTCCATGCAGATCTTCATGGAGCTTCTAGTACTATAATCAAGAATCACAAGCCTGAACAACCGGTATCTCACCTCACGTTAATCCAAGCTGGATGTTTTACTGTAAGTTGAGAGTGTCTCTACAATTTTTAACATTTCATTTAGTTCACCACTTGTTTAGCAGTGATTGGATAATAGCTGATGAGGGAGTATTTTCACTGGTGATTTATTTCCAATATAGGTTTGCCACAGCCAGGCATGGGACGCAAAGATTGTAACTAGTGCTTGGTGGGTCTATCCTTATCAGGTGAGTAAAACGGCTCCTAGTGGGGAATATCTGACAGTTGGGAGCTTCATGATCCGTGGAAAGAAGAATTTTCTTCCTCCTCATCCTCTTGTTATGGGCTTCGGTCTGTTATTTAGGTTGGATGAGACTTCTTTAGGATCACATTTAAATGAAAGGCGAGTAAGAGGTGAGGAAGAAGGATCAATTATTCTCGAAGAGAATGAGACTTTAATGGAAAAATCAGATTCCGAGTCAGATGTGGAACCCAGATATGAAAATTTGGGAGAAGCCCTCGAAAGAAATCCCAATACATCACCAGAAGTCTCTGAAGGGGGATTATCTTATTATAATTTTGCTCAGAATGGCCTGAATGTGTCTACTCCTGTTGTGAAACCTGCAGAAGAAATTCCAGTTGAAGTGTCTACTTCTGTTGTGAATCCTTTAGAAGAAATTCCAGTTGAAGTTAAGTGTACCTTAATGATTGCTGATGCTGAGACTATTTCTGAAGGGAAAGGTATAGCTTCAGTTACCCCACAACTTGAGGATCTCATTGATAAAGCACTTGGGCTTGGACCTGCAACTTTTTCTGCTAAACATTATGGATCAGAGACTTTAGAAGTTTATCCATCTCAGGAAGGCAATCATCAAGAGGAAAAAAGTACAGAAAGGGATAAACCTTTTATCTCCAAAGCTGAGAGACGGAAGCTCAAGAAAGGCCAGAAATGTATTGATAGAGATGCTACTGCTGCTAATGGAATAAAAGTAAAGGAAGACAACCCTTCCCTTCATCCAGACAAGAATAATTCAAAGCCAGGAGATGGAAAAATTACCCGTGGGCAGAAGAGTAAACTTAAGAAGATGAAGGAAAAGTATGCAGATCAGGATGAGGAAGAAAGGAGGATTCGTATGGCCTTACTTGCTGTAAGATATTCCTTCATTCTTGCTGAATTTACTGGCAATGCCATTAGGTAGATTATATTCTCCTTTCATCTAGAAAAGAATGTCATACTTGGGAGGTACATTATAGTCTCCTCTCATCCAGAAAAGAATATCATACTTGGAAACATACTTTCTGTTTTATCATTATGTTTCCTGTCCAGATGGAGAGAAGATTTTCCCATGTTGGTCATAGAACAAAAGCATTCATCATGTTTTGATTCTGAGTTTGTTCATGGTTACTGCCATTCTGTCCCTCTTCATTTGGGAAAGGAAGAGAATGTCCTTTGCCCCAGCTTTTTAGCAACTCTACAGCACTTCAAATCGTTTTGATTTGTTGTTGCAGAAGCATTCAGGTGATTGAGATATCGGGTTTCACCAGGATTTTCATGAGCTATGTTAAATGTGATATAATATCATATTGTTGAAATATTATTTTAATTTGTACATTTCAATTCTTTTAGTGAAGATATCTGTCATTCACCACAGCCATTGAATTTATGAGTTATTTTTGGTTGGTGAGGAAGCCAGCTAGACAGGTAACCTCACCACTAAAGTTTAATGGGAGAAACTCCCACTTTAGCGTGAAGTTGGTGATAGTCTGAGTTGATGTGGCTCATCTACAGGGACATTCAAGCAGAATTTACCTCTCATAATGCCTTCCTTTGACCCTTTTCTGCGGATTGTGTTTCCTTGCCAAATCAGTGCAAGAGCAAGTGTTTTATTTGAACTCATTTTCCTGTTTCTGAATGGGAAAAATGTATCTAGTCTTCAGCATGTTAACATGCTCTACTTATTTTTTGTAAACATAAAAAGAAAACTAGTGGAAAATTGTTTTCTGCCACTAATTAGCCATCCAGGCTGTGTTTTATAAAGAAGTTACCTTTCCTAAAAGAGGATAGGACCATGTGGTAGAAAAGTAGACCTCTTCACTCTTCTAGGTTCTTAGGTTGTTCATTTGGTCTGTAATTAAGGAGCTTGACAACTTGATACAGAAGATAAAGAAGGTGCTATATCCCGTTGTATGTGTTTGTGTTACATGTTTTCCTGACCGTGAAAGTTTATTCATCTCTTTATTTGTTCTTGTACTTCTTGGAGGATCTGGGATAAACTTTATTGTATACTTGGTGACTAATGATGTTGCCAGTCCTTGAAAGATGTGGCCAAATAGTTTCAGGTGTGGACAGTGAAAATCTGGGGGCTTTAGGGTGCACAAAGTTTCTAATAATTGTGTCTGTCTTTTTTGAAAAAGGTATACTGGATTCTTCAAGGATTGATATCGAACTTTGTTTTGATTTGATCTACATTCTTTGAATTTCTTGCTGTAGTTTATCTTCTAGATTGGTCTCTTTGGTTGATGTTCAAAGGGACTTGGTAGTTTTGTCATCTTTTTTTTTTTTCATGTTTCTATTTTTGTGTTTGTTTTGTAGGATGCCTTGTCATCAGTTCGTTTCTTTTTGATATTAACAAAGCAATTGAAAATCTAATTGATGATGTGTCTGTCACCCACATGTATATAAGCATTTGAGACTGATGAATATTTTAAATTTTCAGTCTGCTGGGAAAGTAAGAAAGGATGATAGAAATGATGCACAAAATGAGAATGCAGCCACAGGGAAAGGAAGGACACTTGATACTGGTATGTGACCTTTACCGGCCATGTTAATGATTCCAGTTTCGTACTGTTAATACTTGGATGCATGATATATGTTAGAACAGTGCAATGGAAATGGCCACCTAATCAAATTAAAGCCATACAAAATTCTATAACCCCTTGAAATAATTAAAAAGAAAAGTTATATAATTCCAATTTAATCAAGAACTTCTTCTATGAGGTCTCAAGAATCTGGATTGTTGGAATTTTTACTCCAAAATTGAATTTATATTCTGCACAAATATGGGTTAGTAATGGCATGATAATCAAATCAATTAATTTAGCTATTACCGTTGTAAGTAGTTAAATTAAATTTAAAAACAAACAACACACAGAATAAGCAAGAATACTGTTGCGTACCGGTTTTCGGGGCCCGGAGCAACATAAGAGTTTGAAGTTTGGAGTTAGAGGAATAGAGATTGAGACCAGATTTTTACGTGGGAAACCTCCCTTTAAAATGAGGAGGAAAAACCACGAGGCTTGGAGCCTCACTAGTTGATCACTTGTGGTGTACAAAGTATAACGTGGGGAGAAAAACCCTCTGTTTTCCTTCTTTTATCTCTTTTACTGGCCCAGGAGGGAGGTCCAGAGAATCCTAGATGCTCCAAGAGATGTCGAGCGAAAATGTCCCCCTTTACTGTGGGCTCTAAGTGAGTATTTATAGAGGAATGTGGTTGTTGAAGATGTCCACGTGGCGGCAGGAATGCCCATGCGGCTACTGAGGCCTACTGGGAGGGCGGCCACCTACTCCGCTGACACAGGCATGCTGTGTCAGGCATGCTGGCGTGTGCAAGAAGCTAGCTGCCAACGGCGCTGACTGGCCATACTTGGTCTGGGATGTCGGTCCTGAAGTGACAGGGCATGTTCTGATGTTTGGTGGTGGCGTGACGCATGAGTTGCGTGTCCTTTGGTGACTGTGAAGCTGAGCTGGCATTCTCGGACATCTGGGAGAGTCCTCGTCCCCTACTGACGTTATCAGCCTTTGGGTGAGTCCGTGTACTATATGCCATATCGTGCTTATTCTCGGACGGGATGAGAGGGCTCTCGGTCGTTAACTGCATTAGTGACTTGCTAAAGGCTTTTGGGCCCATTGTGGAATGTCCTCGGGCTTCTTTCACCTTACGTGGTCTTGGGCAAACTAACAACTTGGGCCTCTCGGGTCAAGTACTCGCCCACTTGCCCGTCCTTTTAGGCCCCCCCGGGTATTGGAACCCAACACTAGCCCCCCATGCCAAAGGGCTCGAGGTCCTTGACCGTTTGGCATGTCCTCGTAACACCATCGTCCTTCCAGGTGGCTTCTTCCATGAGAATCTGTCCGTGCGCATACCGACCGTCTGAGGGGTGATGACGCTTTTTACTTTAGACTCAGTCCGAGACAAATTATGTCCTTGGGTTTATGGCCAACCAAAATTTTGAGCGACGATGTCCGGGGACTCCTTTGAGTCCGAGGATTTGTAACGCCGCCGTTTTGGGCTTCTGCAGAGCATTGAATGCGCGATTGACAGGCTGCGTACATATTGGGAAGGCAAAGGTCATCATTTCCTGCTATCGAATGGCCAGGCGACGCGTGGCTAAGGCAATGATGGCGCCCTTTCAAAATTTCAAACCTATAAATGGTTTTCTTTCCTCACAGAGTCGTTTCTGCCCGTTTTCCTTTCGTTTTCTCCTCTTTGCGTTGTCTTCCCATTACAATTGCTTGTGCCTTTTTTCGATTTCTCTTTACAATGTCGAGGGCGCCCGGAGTGAGAGAGATTGCTTCTACGATGACCCTCGCTAAGCTTTCGAAGATTCGAGCTCAGTATCATATTTCGGAGTCCGCGGGCGTGCTTATTCCGGGAGCAGAGGATAGGGCGTCGAGCCCTCCGAACGGCTTCATTACCGTTTACGAGGTTCATCTTAAAGGAGGGTTGCGGTTCCCACCGCCAGCAGAGCTTTACGATCTTATGAGGGCACTCGGAGTTCCTTTCGCGAGACTTCAGCCGAACGCGATAAGGTACTTAGTCTCTTTGTGCGTTTTCTTGAGATGCCATGCGAAGCTCCTGAGTGCCACCACCGTCAAGGTTATGTTTCGTTTCACACATAACCTTGACTGGATTACTATGACCCCGCGTCCGGACTTTTCACTGATGTGTGGGGGCAATCCTGACTCCACTAAACGGTGGAAGGATAAGTACTTTTTCCTTGGAGTTCACCAGGAATGGGCCATTCCTGTTGGTTGGGAGAAAGTGGGCCGCCGGTGGTGTTCTGAGCCTTCGTTGGAGGATAGGGAAATTGCGAAGGAGTTCACGGACCTGGTGCTCGCCAACCTTGGGAGCTTTCATGAAGATAAACGCAATATTTGGTTGTCGCCTGAGAGATTTGTAGAGGCCAAGTGGGAATCCCAGGCTGAGACATCTGCTGTAGCTCCATCCAAGAAGTCCAAGAAGAAGAGGTCGGCGGGGAGTACGCGGCCTTTGAGGATAGGAAGTCCGGCCGGTGGTTCTGAAAGGAGCTCTGTGGCCGAGAGCTTAAAGCGCCCAGCCCCCATCGTCGAATATTCTGCTTCTGACGATGTTGATGATATTTTTGACGTCGTCGTTGACGATGTGATTGCCCCTCTCTCCAAGAGGGCGAGGACTGTTACTTTGCCAGAGTCCTTGGGGACGGAAGGTCTTGCCTTGGCGTCCTCGTCTGGTAATACTGCTGGGTCCTCGGGGACAATTCTCCCGTCCTTGGAGATCTCGGGCGTCCAGCCCTTTTGTGATGATCCAGTTCCTGCTGTTCCAGTGGATTGTCCCTCCGAGGACATGGCAGGCATAAGTTCCTCTGCGGGCGCAGAGAGGGAAGTGACGGTTGAAACAGTTCGAGAGGAATTTGTGGCTTGTCTGACGTCCTCGGATCTTTCTGAGCATCCCGTTATAGCCCAAGTTCATCCTAGTGACTTTCGTGAAGAAACTGAGGAGGAGACGGCGGCGCCTCTTATTGTTGTCGAGTCCTTGGGGGCCACTCCTCACGCTGATGTTCCTTTACCTCAGCCAGAGGTTGAGGTTTCTGTGGTACCTGTCTGTGAGGCCCAACCGTCCGAGGCTAGTGGGGAGGCCTCTGTAAGCGGCGACTTGCTCATTTCCCAGGTACCATCATCATTTCTTGAGCGTCTTGGCCTTCTGCTTTCTTCTTTCTTGTCCTCATGGTTTTTGCTCTTTGATGCAGCTTCAAGATGTGGCTGGAAAGATAGCCTCCAAGATGGAGGTCCTGAGGACTGCCAATGAGGCTGCCCAAAGGTCGGTAACGGAGCTCGCTGAGGCTAGAAATAAGATAGCCTCGTGCATTAGTGACTTGCTAAAGGCTTTTGGGCCCATTGTGGAATGTCCTCGGGCTTCTTTCACCTTACGTGGTCTTGGGCAAACTAACAACTTGGGCCTCTCGGGTCAAGTACTCGCCCACTTGCCCGTCCTTTTAGGCCCCCCGGGTATTGGAACCCAACAAATACATATTACCGGTTTGTTGCCAGAGAGTGTTTTGAAATCAAATGAATCCAAATCAGATCAATATAGATGCAAGAATTTGATTCTAAATCACCATCTGCCAAAACAAGGAAGTTTCCTTTTCACCAAATGGAATCTTTACCAACACAGAAAGAACTGTCTTACATCTAAGGTTAGAGGCAGTTTTCATATATAATTAATATGCTCTATGTCACATGTAGAATCGGACAAAATTATTTGCTCAAGAAATGAAAAATGTTGTCAGATCACACAAGATAAAAAGGAAAATACTCGATGAGCACTTGAAAAGGAAACAAAGATCAAGTAGGCGTTAAGACAATTTTAATCATGATCAACAAGAATCATTTGAAATGTCCCAACATATAAGAATATTTTAGGAAATGTTTTGTCATCATTACCTATGTAATGCACAGAGAGAAAACTGAACACGCGTATTGAATATATATATATATATGGCGCCAAAATTAGGTTGTTTTCCTAGCCCCTTGTGCATGCTAGTTAAAAAAGAAGTGCTTCCTGCCTTTGAGAGTTAGATGCTAAATTTTGATAAGCATACATTATATACACTAAGTAATACTAGGTTATATTGCGATTTTATTGCTGATGCATGACAGGAAGAGCACTTTTTGATTGTTGTAGGACCGGCTGATGCTCCAAAAATATGCTACAATTGTAAAAAGGCTGGCCATATCTATCGTGATTGTCCAGAACCTCCAGGTGATGCTGTGAGCCATGCAGATGGTGGATTGGGGGATCCCCTTGCTGGTTTGTACAATCCCGCGGAGGGGGATAAACATGAGATGGATGAATTTGAGAAGGGGAGATTAAATGAGGTGGATTATTTGACTGGTAATCCATTGCCTGAGGATATTCTCTTGTATGCTCTTCCTGTCTGTGGTCCTTACAATGCATTGCAAACTTATAAATACCGTGTGAAGATAGTTCCTGGAACAGCAAAGAAAGGAAAAGGTATGTTATCATTTTCTTTAAAGAAAAACTACAAATGATAGCCACAGGCTCACCTTCACACAGCCAGCCTTTGAGCCCGCCCAGTGTTTGAGCAGAGGGAATGAAAACAGGGCTCAAGTATAATTATTTAATGAGTAACTGAGAAAATAAATAATTGATGCATCAAATGTTAACTGACCATATCATCCTATTAAATAATGCATCCCAATAAACATTGTGCACATGAAACCACAACTTAAGGCACAGTGTTTTTGTGGGATTGGAGAGCCTTCCTGGCTGACTCGACCAAGTCAGTCAGCCTGATTCTGATTGCCTCCATCACCCCAAGACTGTCATATATAGGATTTGGTGAAGAATACATCTATGGTTCCGTGTTTAATTGCATTAATTTAATAAAGTTAGGAGAACCTCCATGTATAAGAAACAGTAAATATGGGTACAGAGCTAGCTAAGAGATGGCAGAAAAAAAAAACGTGAGAGAGATAACGGGTTCGTATACTGTTCTGTGAAACTATGAAAGGATTTTGATTAATTGCTGTCTGTTTTCTTTATTGTACTAGCTGCCAAAACTGCCATGAATTTGTTTAGTCACATGCCTGAAGCAACCAACCGAGAAAAGGAATTGATGAAGGCATGTACGGATCCTGAATTGGTTGCTGCAATTATTGGTAATGGGAAGATTACAGCTGCAGGACTCACACAATTGAAGCAAAAGCAAAAGAAAGGAAAGAAGGCTAACAAAGCTGAAAGTTGATCCGTAGTTAAATGGGATCCATGGCATACTTATTTGAGCAACAGGAAGATGCAAATGCAAATTGGCCACCTGTAATCAAAGTTATCGTAAATTTTACATTTTGTTAGTTGTTTATGGGCCTAAATACATCTGTAAAATGTAGTGATGAATAAATATATGACGGCTGAAGCATTTTTCTTTCACAACGTGGTACTGTATATCCAGAAAACCACTATACTAAATGCTGTATTCTGAAGTTTTCACAGGCGAACAAACTGACCTTGTTGTATTGCCCTTGTGTCATTTGCTTTTAAATCATCTACTTCTCAAGAGGCTGTACCATTGTTCCCACGATGTTGTAGGTTTTTTGATATATGACTTGTACTCGTTTTCCTTTACTACTTCGAATTTGTTTCAGTGAAGGATGATCGTGTGATTCCGAATTGTAAAAGGTTAATGGCATCCAGCCCAATGTATTTAGGAGCTGCACACTGATTTTGTAGATAACCCCGGCAGTGCAGTGTTAACATGGATCTCTTTTTCTCAGTGTTCCTTGTTTCTTATTTTGTAAATGCTGCAGTAATTTTTTTTTTTTATTTATGATTTTAACAATATGGATTTTGGCACAATAGTAGGGATGATCTATTGCTTGATGAAATATTAAATGCTCAGCCACCTTTGTAATGTACAGTAAGATCAACTATCAATTTAAAAAATTTGTGTTGCCTTTATGTGGTATGCCTACGCATGTTTATTTTTCAGAAGGTGCCCTACAATGCAAAGATGAAGCCTTGGAAATCCATAATTTGTCGCTTTAATATTCTCATCCGAGTAAACCATTCAAAATTCATTCATGGGGCCATGAAAAGCAAAGATATTTTTTGTTAGTTAGAGCGTCAACCAGTTTGAGTCTGTACTTAGTCGGCATAGAAGAAGTTACAAATTAGGCCTGTAATGAGTTCAAGGGAAAGAAATTTGCCGCCCACTTCCAAATCTTCCGCCATGCCATGCTAATCAAGCAAAAGGAATTCTCATGTTCTTAAATTTCACATCGTTGAAACCACCATCATGATTTTATTAGCTCCTATCATATTTATAGTAGCCATCATCGTGTTTTTACGCCACAAATTATATGTTCTAAACAAAACCAATATTTGTGGCAAAATTTTCAGGTTTTTTTCTCTGGTTTTGTTTGTTCACATAATTCTCGAGCTGGGGGAACATCACTCATACCTAGATCTTCCGCTAGCAAACCTTGTGTTAGTGGACCCAACATCCCTTCTGAGCTCAATGTTTAACCCACTCTACGAACCAGGAGTACGCAAGCATACTCAACTTTACCTTACTACCTTGTGCATGCGTTTCCGTACTGATTCTCGACGTTTATGCCTCAACATGGGCATAAATGTTGGCATGGCCATCGGCAGCAGCTCGATGCTCACTCTAATTTAGCTTCTTTGAAGATATATATGGGCCATAAATTTAATAGAAAATAATAAATTAGACAATTTCATATATAACCCAAATGATAGTGGAAATACTGATCGGATGAATCAGTAATGTCTCTGATGCCAAACTCTTCTTCTGCCATATAAGAGTTCCCTTGATTCCTCTTATCATTTTCCTCTCTATCCATATCCCAGCTAAAAGAGGCAACATCCTCTCAGCCGTGGAGTAGTCAATTCCAACTTCTCAGATGTTGAGAATAGGTGGTGTTCAGGAGTTGTGGGAGGGAAAACAATATGACTTCTCGTTTAATTAATAAAATTAAATGATTGATAACAGATTGGGTTGGATTAGCCCGTTATGGACTGATCACCCACTCTTTCAAATATTTAACGTCTCCTACTGGCATATCACTAGCGAAAAAATGATCTTCATTGGGATAAAATTGTTTCTCTTTCAATTTTATTTAAAATCTTTCGTAAAGAAAATGAGTTGTATGAACATATTGTAGGGTCTTATACCATACATATGTTAAGATTACATGGCAGTTCAATCCTAAAGAACAAACACAGGTATATATGTCATAATGTATCGGATAGATTTTGTTACAGCAAGTTTAAATATATCTAATTCTTCTCAAATTTTATTCCATGTAAACTAGTTTGCTTGACCTAATTTCACTACTTTATATCCATGCTTTCTGCCCTAACTCATTGATTTGACATAATTTATGGTCATCAAATAATTGAGTGCAATTTACTTATGATACTTATTTGTATTTATATAAAAAAAATCTAATACATTATCAGTTCAATACATCCTATTTAATTAAAAAA